>ML777020.1:848194-858283 GCA_009831015.1 Picea engelmannii | reverse complement strand
TAATACACTCATTACTTCACTTTATTATTTACCTTTTAAAATCTCTTAAACCACTTTGACTACTTTGACCTTTTGGGGCTTCTAGATGACATATGAGGGTCCTCCAACTTCGTAAGGCCATAAATCTCAAACCGTGAGGAGTTTTGTGACGTTCCACATACCACCAAAAATGGAATGACATGTACTATCCATATAGAATAGTATTATCGTAAAATATGTCATAAATCATACCGTTATCCATAAAAAAACTTGGGTCCATTACCCAAACCTAGGGTCTCCAACTTCTCATGGCCATAACTCTCTAGCCGTGAGGAGTTATGTGAAATTCCACATACCACCAAAAATGGAATGACAAGAACTATCCATATAGGATAGTTTAACTGAAAAATTCATTTTCCTTCATTTCATTATTCCACAATTAAGCATGGGTTCTCTTACTCCGCAAAGTGTCTTCCCGTGAGGGCTTTCACCATAAGGGGACCACTTTGGAGTTCATCCATATTTACTTCTTATCAACCATGAAAATACAATAATGAGTCATATTTACATAAAAAAATATTGGGTCCATTACCCAAACCTTTGTGCTGAAGGGTTTTCTTCAAGGGTTGACATCAATGACAACCAACCTTAATCAACACAAATATAGCTCCAAAAATCAATGAAAATCACTATTCCAAGGTTAAAAAAGCCACTTTTTTATAAACATTTGGGATAAGCCCCCCAGTCCTATGTGCGCACCCCCTCTACACGGTCACATGAATGCATGTGGCCAAGCGACAACTCCCTAGGGGTTGCGCATTGGCCCCTCTTCTGCAAACACCTGGTCTTATGGGCATTTTAATAGGACCTGGGCCCAATCGGACAGGATAAGCCCACCGCTGATCGACCCTCTATGTGCTTAGCTCTGGATCATATGGTGACAGGTAGCTCGACCTAAGGGCTAGTAAGATCTAGCACTATCCAATTAATAAATTGTGCCTACCATAACGCTTGGGCATATGATAATACTTGTGACTGGGGTTTGGGGCTAGGCCCCAACCCTTACCTCCGCCCGAATACACAACAAGCAAACATATATACATATGATTACACTTAAGGTTAAGAACCATGGTGTGAGCAGGCTGGCTAGCCTGAACCTATGAAGGAGTACCCCCGGACTGAGGCTGCGTATTCAAATCCCACAAACTCCAAATAATTTTGCAACAACTAACAAGCCAATAAATGGGTGCCATGTGGCAGCCCATGTCTAGGCCACATGGAACCCCCTCATTCCTCTAATTCTGATGTAAAGTGTCAAGCGTCGATTGGACGAGCTCTGCCACACATGTCTGCCATGTCACTCTACCACTATACATGCCATGTAAGTACTGTACAGACGTGCCACATGTCGCCATACGAACGTGCCATGTGTTGTTGTATGGATGTGCCACGTGTCACCCTTGTAGTGGTGACATGTGTCACTTCCTGGTTGGTCCACCTGTACCTTCCTAACACATCATCCATCCGTACGCCCATCAACTTGCCACATGTCACCTCCAAAAGCTTCCAGCTGTTCATGCCACGTCAGCTGTACGACCGTATAACCTGTACAGTCAGCTTCCACGTGGCATTGTATGAACTGTACAATCATCATTTTTTTTCATTTTTGGAAAAATGAACAGATCACCATAACTTGAGCATACAACATCTGTTTGAGCCTGTTCAATTTTCGTTGGGTTCGTATCAATGAGGCCAATGCACACATCCGTTTTGAATCCATTATGAGAACTTTTAGTTTTAGGCCTTTCTGAGCCCCATCAAGCTCCTGGATCCGATTCTGGACCAGGGGGGTTGTCACATGATATTGGGGACTAGACTATCCATTCAGGTATGTATGTTTTATAAATAGAAGTATGTATTATGA
Source organism: Picea engelmannii (assembly GCA_009831015.1). Taxonomy (NCBI): domain Eukaryota; kingdom Viridiplantae; phylum Streptophyta; class Pinopsida; order Pinales; family Pinaceae; genus Picea; species Picea engelmannii. Next base: position 856,380 of record ML777020.1, on the reverse strand, counting down.
TTATAGATATTTATTTGCTGATGTGTACTTATAAATTTTCTTCTTTCAATGGAAGAGCATGTAGCTCATGACGATGAACTTTAAGAGGAACAAATGATGAAAGAAATGAACACACCAGTTGTCACAGCTAGACAAACAGGTAAAGGGACATTTGTAATGTTATTCGAAATAATGAAAAAGTTCTTTCAATAATATTTTAGCATGTCAATATGATCATTTTCGTTGTTGTAGCTGATGCCCATTTGCAACTTCATCCACACCCTACTCATTGATGTACCCAAATTATGGTACGTGAGGGCATGGAAACACAATCAACACAATTAGGACAAGGCACAAGAAATACATTGACAGATAAGTATGATGATATCCCACTCGTGGGTTTAAAAAAAAACAAAAAAAACTGATTGTATAAATTTATGACTTGTATTTTGATCACTATCGTTATTAATATGAGTGAATGTTTATATGACTTGCCTCTGTATGCATGAATGTTTATATGTTTATATGTATTGATGACTTTCCTACTTATGAATGAATATTTATATGTTTTCTATGTAAAATAAATCATTTATTGGGTATGGGAAATTGAGAGCGATGTGAGGGGTGGGGGGGGGGCATATGAGCTTCCACCTTCATGTGGTTGACCCTGTTCAGTAGAGAATAACCTATTCTCAAAACAAAGAGAAGCTCATTAAGGTATTCCAATTTAGTATTTCTAGAGTCTTTTACATGTTTAAATGCATGTTTATTTTCTTATATATTATTTACTCATATAAAGTTTTTGTCTTTGATGATTTCTGCAGGTCTTAGTGATGGAAACACTACTCATGGAGAAATATTATCAAGCTGTATGGGCAGATGGACCTGGAGAAATGACATTGATAAGGTAAGAGTTTTGACGTTTTTTTTATAGTCTAGTTATCCCATTGGTTTTATTCTATTAAATGGTAGGCCTATGGAAACTCATCTCTCTTACCAAGACAGATCTTCATTAAAAAATATGAAATGTGAAAATATCTACAATTACTCTTGACCTGAGATCAATATTCTCTAATGTGAATTCATTACCATGAAGAAATGGCTTTGTGCAAATCTGGTTTCACATCTCTAAAGCATCCTGAAACATAACATCTAAATCTAGAGAAAATATCTCTATGAGAAATAATGAGAAATTAAAATCACGAGCGACGAAATAAAATAAAATGAAATCAATTTCAAAAGGACCTACATTCTAATTAAACCATGCTTCTTGAATGCAATTCACATTTCATGACTTTCAAGTAAAAAATCATCATCTCTTCCAACCCTATACAGGGATAAAACCCCAACAAACAATCTTCTTTTATTGCATTAGTAATGTATGATCACTTGCAAATATGCCACCATGAAATTCCGCTCTTAATGAGATTGGTATTTTAAAGGTTATAGATTTTCGAGACATACTATGAGTACTAATCAGACCTATACTTCATTCATTTTGCCTAGTGAATACAGAAGAATCATTCTTATATGTTCACTATTTTCTGGTTTAGATACATATTCAATTATTATTTCTTATGTTTGAAAGTTAAGTAATATTTATCAAAAGATACATTATTTAACTTTTCAGATTTGTTTTCCTCTATTCTTCTTTCATTTTTTAAATATTCAATTGTTTGAGACATAGAAAATTTACCTTCTAATCTTAATCTTTAAATATTTAAAGACTAGTAATATAGACCTGAACAAAGCAACACAAGCACTTTGTTTTAGGACATATCAACATAAATAAAACAAATCAATTTTATGGATGCCTTGGAATAGTTTCCTATCCATAAACATCTCAAGGGTTACAATATAGTGCATATCAAAGAAAATAAATGTTGGTTGATCCCCGCCATGTCTACAAGCCCCTAAATATCCCCTGCTTTGTTGTTTCTCAACCTGGAAACCCTTATTTCCAATCATACTTGAACACCTCTTTATCTGACTTGGAGCCTCCTTGATTCTGTCGGTGCATAAAATATTGAGATCTACCTTATTGTAGAGGCTTGGGTGGAGGGACCTAGAGTCCTTTCAACATAGCAGTGTCATGACAACGCAGGTAACTGAATAAGATTCAAAATATTGATTTTAATAAGATCCTCATTCCTTTGAAATTTTGTGTTCTCAATGTTTAATTTACCATGGTTGAATATCTACTGTCTAGAACACTAATGACAATGAATTTCTTTCATATTTGATCCAACTAGTGAGTTAGTTATTAGTATAAGTACTTTTTCTCGTAGACTTGTATGCTTGAGTTTTGTAGTTTGTAGAGGAATATATCAGGAAGGAGCGAAAGGGTTCCGGAATATGGATCTACATCAAAAATAAGATTGACAATGAGTTTATCTTTCTCCCTCCTATGAAAGTCAGTTATTTTGATTGAATTAGTTAGAGGATATTTTCTATTGCAATTTGCTTGTCTTTTATGATTATAGATTTGTTTCATTTATCGCATTAATTTAGGGGACTTTCCCCGAAACAAATTGGTGACCACACCAAGGATTTTAAATCTATAGATCAGTATAGGGTCCTTGCATATCTTTTCTTTGATTTTTTTGATTTTACTACTGAGTTCAATTTTTTAGAAACCCAAGCCTTTATTTTCAGTCCTTGGGTCCATTCTTTTTCTTGCTTCATTTTTAAAAACAATTCTGGATATTGTATGCATTGTTCTTCAATAACAAATGCATATATATGTGGGTTGTAAGTGGTAAGGTTGCAAACATAAGCTCCTTGCCTTAGTGAAAGGAACATACATGTCCTGTAAAGAGGCCATTTTCCTTTTTGATTGGTCAAGGTCTTGTCTTGGTCTAGGAGGGTCCTCCTGGGATCTCTTGGTTTTTTTCTGTGTCCTTAGCAACCTTAGACATCATTCTTGGTTTATAAAAATAAAATAAAAACAAGTTTATTTTATTCTTCTATCATTCCAAGTCATTATTGGATTTTCTCTTTCTTTTCCATTATTTTTTGGCTTTCTTTCCATCACTCTGCTGCATTTTTTGTTTTGGGACTTAGACCTAGTTTTTGAAAGTTTTTTTTTTTGTTTTCTTTTCCATTATTTTTTCTTTCCAAGTGTATAGGCTTTTTACTTTGACAACAGGCACATACATACTCTTCTTTTATATAAGAGTAAAGCATGTACATACCCGCCTTTATAAAGGAAAAATCCCATACAATTGTGTAAGTGTTGGGTCATATACGTGCCCTATAGAAGGATAAGGTGCATACATGCACTCCCTATATAAGTAAAATGGGTCTACATAGCCTTATATATGCTCCCTATGGTGATTAAAGTCATGTATGCCTCCATAAAGTGATTTGTTTGCTTGTTTTTCATCCCTTTTTAAGCCCTATTTTGGATTTTTGGGGGGTCTTTTGGGGAGTTTGTTTCCGAAACTTTGTGTGGGTTATATATAGTTTGTAAGGACTTAAAATTGAATGGAAAACAAAGTTTGTTTTATCCTTATTTGGTTCCTTTTTATCCCTTGGATTGTATAACTATAAGACTTCTCTTGTTCTCAAAGCCTTCGTTTCCTCATTGTTGTTGTGGTGATATTTGAAACTTGAGTTGGTATTTGAGTTAGATACTTTTCTTTTGTTCTTCAATCTGGATTTAAATTCATAAAAAACAAAAAACATCTTTCTTTTAGCATCTTTTGTTACTTTTTCTTTGGTATAAAGAAGAAGAAAATGAAAAAAACTAGTTTGTTTCTAATTAGGTCTATTTCTTTCTGTTGCATTGTTTTGCTTCATTTTTTAAAAAGAAAAAGATATTAGCATAGGATTTTGTTTTATTCTCATATTGAAAAGATTTTCAAAGGAAAAAGAACACATAAAATCATTTTTTTTGCTTCTTTTTCTTTTCTCAAAATGTTGCATTATGCATATTCCATCAAAAAGAGAATATTTCATTTCAAGGTTTGAAATATTGTTTATGTATTTTTCTTGCTTGAAGCTCTTTTTCATTGTAGAGTTAGCGTAAAGTTTTCTTTACCACTGTTCTTATAAGTTTAATTTTTTTAAGACTCTCAAACAACATCAAATTCACTTTCATATCCTTTGAGTAAAAAATAATCGCTAAAATGAAATCTAAATTTAAAATTTACTAGACTTTTTTTCTAGGGTTCATCAAAAAGTTTAGGGTTAGTGCCTTGGATTAAGATTGGATAGGTAACTCTCCAAGGACATTGAAATAACATAGGAGTTTGATATAGGAAGAATCAAATCCAATTTTCATATAAGTATAGCTAAGGGCCTCCTCTAACATAGGAGTTAAACACAAGGTCATGTGAGGAAGAATCAAGGGGATAACCCCTCTGAGGCTTGACCAAGTGTTGTGGAGAGATTCTATAAAAGGGATTCACTAGTATCCATACCTCTCAGAGAGATGGTGCATTTGAATCTTCGAGATTTGTTAAACTACCCATCCATTTGATCCCAACTATCTATTGTACCCTTGAGATGCTGACTATGAGTTGGTATCTTTAGCTTCTTTTTGTAGGTGTCTCAGAGGTGATTGTGGGGGGATTCCCATGGCACTTAGGGAAGATGTCATATAACACTATCAGTTCCCCTAGAGGGTACTCCATGAAGCGTTACAATGAGTATGAGTGGTCAATGGAGGTCAGGATAATTTCTTCTCACTCCTTATTCATCAATCTCAATATTTGATCAACCCGTGTTGACTTCTGGAAGGTCCCTTTCTAGTTTTTCATTGCTTTGGAATCAAGACCTTATCCACGTGGGTTGAATTTGTGGATAAGATTTTTTCTTGCGATGTTTCTTTTAATAAGTTTTAGTGGAGTGTTTATTTGTATAGTTGGCCTTAGATTCTATCTATATCGCCACTTTTAGATCATTGATTCAAGGAGGTCGACCGCTGGTTGAGAAGGACTCCTAGAATTTATTTTGAGAGTGTGGGGTTGCATCCTAGAAGGCATGGGTTTTAATACCACTCATTTTCCAAAGTCAGTGCCTTAGAATTTTTTAGACATGAATGATCCCACAAGAGATGAACCTATGCATAAGAATCGCGTGGTCAAAGTTATTAGAGATACGAACCAAGGGACCCCTTCCCAAGGGGATTCTTGTGATTTTCTATTCTTTTGAAACATTGGTGCCCCCTTGTTTTCCACTTTGAATATTCCTAGGATGAATGTTAGACTACATGTTTGGTTGTGTACCGCTTCAAATGTCAAAAATTAGCTTGATGCTTCTCAGATAAGCACCGTATTCCATGGGAATAATATGGATGTGTATCATTTACCTTCTTCATATATGAATTATTCTCCTCCTCCTTCTACCTCTTCTGGTGAAAGTATATATAACAGTAACCAAAAGTCGAAAAGGAATAGGAAGACGAAGAGTAAGAAGAAGATGTCACCAACCTGTCACCAACCTTCGCTAGTCACATTGGAGATGTGCCACCAACCATTGCAAGTCATGTTAGGGGGAACAAACTAGTCCTTGTGAGTCATAGTGGCATCAGGTCACCAACCTCTATGAATCATATTGGAGACAACCAATTATCCACTGCAAGTCATGTTGTGGGAACCCCATAAGACACCATGAGTCATGTTGGGGGCAAAATTCTAGTTACTTCAAGTAATACTAGCATTCCTATAATACCCCCAGGTTGAACCCCAATTGTATATGTATCTATGTTTTATAGGATCGAGAGACAATATATTATAGGCCAGAGTGCTTGTGTGATTATTAGGTTGGATATCCTAGATGCTAAAGTCCAATGATCCTATCATTGTAATATATAATCATTCATATTATTAATAAAATGCATCACTACTACAAACCAAGTCAAATGAATGAGTATGGGGTGTTAGGACTCCACGAGAGGGAAAGGGAGCCAAATATTTTAGGATAAGGGGCTAAGTCAAGGGACTTAAGACTAGGAATAAAATAATATTATTCCTAAGTCCTAAATTCTTATAAAATTATGTTATCCTAATTTCCCAAGGGAAGAGAATGAATTACAAGTGGGGAACATATTAGTTACTTGTGTTCCAAGTGTCAAGTTAGATGCACACATATATATTACTGAGAAATAGTGTAATTATCATTCATTCCTTTCATTCATCCTTGACCATTCATTATTTGTAATTCATGGATAATTTCCATCATTATACCATTAATGGAGAGTGAAGCTATGGATCTTGGAGTACCCTATAAATCCTTGGTGGTATGTGTTGAAGACGAATTTTGTAAGGCTTGTGAGCATTGGGTTGAATAAGCAGGCTATCAGGATTGTATGCATTCTTTCTAGGAGAGAGAACTAATGGGTGGGTTTTGTAATTCTAGATAAACCTTGTGTTCCAGGAGCTATGGTGCTCATAGAATTCCTTTCCAGCATGTTTTTGAAGCCTTAGAAGGGAAGTGGGATGGTCGGAGGACTGTTGATTAGAGAAGGGGTACATTTCCTAGGGTGGGATAGGCATGTAGGGAATGAGAGGTTGTCTGATAGGAATTGTTGTTGGAATGGGAACTAAAACCTATGTTTTTATTGTGTTACTAGTTAAACCTTAGTAGGACTGGTGAGAGACCCTTTTCCCTGGTGGAGTCGTAGCCCCAACTCGGGGGTGACCCACTGCTGAGATATTATGAGCAATGAGGTATATGGATGGTAGGAACGTTTGAGGATTGCATGAAGTTGTTGATTTACAAACAAAGATACGTGTCTTTTATGTGCTTATGCTTATTCTCTGTGGTTATTTATGTTATGTTGTATGTGTGTAATTTTATACATGAATTTTATGTTGTTAGACTACATAATTATGTTCATATGCAGAGTAATTTATTTAATTAAATGGTATGAGAGGCATAACATTTTGGTGGCATGGCCCAAATTAGGGATGGGGATGTTACAATTTGGTATCAGAGCTCTAGTTTCAACATTGAGCCTGCATGGGATGAGCTAGAAAAGTGATGAAGATAAATATTGTGAAATTAAATTTGTAGAGGATGTCTGCAACATGTATGTTAAAATCACTATTCTATATTTGGGAGAAATTTAGGGGAAATTTGGAAGAATTGAGATAAAGAGTTAAAAGAACATCAATTGAATCCTTTATTTGGGCATTCATGACCTATAATGGAGTGAAATTTTGGAAGTTACAGTGTAATAATGGTGGATTTGACATAATTGGGAGGAACTGGGAAGAATTGAGAAAAATTGTCAATTTATGTAGTGCAATCCATAGAGAAATTTGATGCGGATAAGTTGAAATTCATATTCACACTTTACATTTATAATCATAGGGTCTATTTAGGTTATATGAAGATAAATACAAAACTTCAATGGAGGCATGCAAATGAATTATGAAATTGGGAATATTTGGAAAAATTCAAAATTTGGCAAAATTGGACAAATTTGGTTATTTTCCATACAACGACATCAACATGATGTGGATACAACATGTCATATTACATGGTAGAGGGATGACATGTACTAACATGGTGGAAGGTACATAGTGGAAATTTGCACTGGGTGTGGTAGGTGGCAGGTGAGGTGGAGTTGTAGTGGTGGGTGCCTCCTATTCAACATAACCATGAGTCCGAGACCCGTGGAACCCTATTTGTGGTGGTGGTGGGTCCCTTGGTGGGTTTGGAAACCACCAGGGTGGGGGGGGGGATTTACCACAATATTCCACATCATTGGGACAAAAACCATAAATATTCCTTTGCAGAACCCCCCTTTTTGTTAATGGTCAGTAGGTTGGGTGAGGGGCCTGTGATGCAATGATGACCATTGATCGCCACCAACCCCCTCCGAGCCTCTATTGTTGGATCCAACATGAATGAAATTTGTGCAATACGGGAAATGTTTTCATATGATAGGACCTTCCCATCCTTGTGACCCATAAAATATTTCCATGTAGGAAACCACAATTGTGGGGCCTGTGGGGCCTAAAAGGTAAGGTAATGCACACCAGGAGTTGAGGGAAAGAAGAAATTGAGATGATAGAATGTGACAGAGGATAACGGGGCAAGGCTAGGTGGGAGAGTGTTAAGAACCAAACATCAATATAGCATAGAAAAACCTCAGGAAAAGTACTCAACGCCTTGAAAAAGAGATAATTTCAGATAATAAGCCTCTTCGAGGGGGCAACCTCCTTTTACCCCACTTAAATATTCAAGTACAAGAT
>ML777020.1:738775-843175 GCA_009831015.1 Picea engelmannii | reverse complement strand
TGAAAATGTCTCCTTGGTATATATAGGAGACTAGGAGGTATAATTACAACTAATGGCCTAAAGCCGACATAAATAAAATAACATTACTAATATAATATGCCCCAATTAAGGGGTAATGAGCCAATATTAGGGCTTAACAGAGAGGATATGGCATGGAATCACTCTAGGGGTTCCAGGTGGACTAGGATTCTAGGTTGACATCCCAGTCAAATAATTTTTTTAGAAATAGTAAAACTTTGACAAAAATTTACAATGATTCTCAGGTCATTAGCTTGCAAGCCATTTTTGGAGGAGTAAACAACACGTTTTAGAAAAACAATTTTTAATAAGGAATTTTTTTTTTTTCATCTAAAATGATATATCTCAAAGAGAGGTTTCTAACGAGCTAACTTGTTCACAAAACAAAGCTTGTATGAAGAAGTTACAAGCCAAATAATGTAGGGTAATTTTTGGGTACCAACTCACTCTGAGGGCCATAACTTCCCGCTCAAGAGTTGGATTGGAACACATGAATAGTATATGGAAATATATTGAGACATCAAATACATAAATGGATTTAAATTAATATTTTTTGTACCCAAAAGTGCATGGGAGAACCAGGAAGGCACCTGTAGCATTCAATGAATGCTTAAAACAGTAAAACGGATTAAAAAAACATGTAGGCTATAAATAACATCTTGGAGCCCAAATGAAGGTGAAATGTGGTCATATTATCCAATATATGGTCATGAAGGAACCTTTTTTTATCTCCTAATAAACATCCAAATGAGTTGGATCAAGGGATGCATGGACATGGCCAAAATTGCACCTGCTTGAAAGGTGTGAAAAAGGAGTAAATGGGTAATATTAAAATGACAATAAATTTCTAATCAAGACTAAGAATTGAGCAAGAAAGAAGTCATTGGAAAATTATTGGATGGAAGAATCTATTTATGCACCCATAACTTTGAATTGAGAAGCATAATTTCCAAGAAGTCAGAAAGAGAGTTTTTGGTGACCTTAAAAGGGCATTTTAAAAGACGTGGTTCAAAGAATTTTTTGCATTGGTCTCTTTCAATACTGATCAGTTTCTCCACAAAGAACCTCATTTTTTCCTACTGAGTGTTTCTTTATTGAGAGACTAAGAATGAGTTGTATTATTTTTTCTTCATACACTACTTCTCAGATCATAGTGTTGACTTTTGAACAATAATCTTTCCTTCAACTTCTTTTATTAAGAGAAAATTTATATTCGATCTTGCAAAGAGTTCCCAAAGTTTTATAGGCTTCCTTAAACTAGATTTTTAATTCTATAAATGTATTTTAATACATTCTTATGTATAAGATTAATTCCCAAAATAGGGTTTTTTGGATTAGGATTCTACTCATACAAGTCCTTCTTTAACACTAGTTGAGGTGTTAATTGAAATACATGGGATAGTTCTGGAAAGGTATGGAATACAATTGAAAAATGTATGCATATTGATTGGATTACAATATTTAGTTTTTGAATCAGTATCATGTATAGAAAAAATTGATTTTTTTCCTTACTCACAGGTTATAGGTGCATGTTCTACATGCTTTGATTAGCGGGCTATGTTCACCTAACAATTTTTAGTGAAAGTGTTGAATCAACTTGTATTTAATACTTATTTTTTTTTTCTTTTTGTCCATTTATTACTTAAATTCACGTGTAAGAATAAAATTCTAGAAAACATTTGTTGTTTGGGTATGTTGAACAAACATCACTTCCTTTGTTGTTCATGTTTACAATTATTCAAGCAATTAGTGCATTTATTGCACCGGTGAGTGGCATGTGGATAGTCTACTTCTAATAATGGAACAAAAACATTGTACAATGCAATCAAACTTAGATAGCATTTTAAAATTGTTGTTTGTGATATCATAGAATCACATAGTCATGCTTGGGGTTAATTTTGATAACAATATTTATTATTTATATTTGTAATAAATGATGTTCAAAGTGGAGGGTGGGTGATTTTACAATAACAATTTCAATTTGATAAACCCTCATGGATATTTTGTGAATAATATTTCTTGGAATGAAAATGAATTTTATAATGGGGGTACTCTCTCAATTAGTAAGCAAGAATGTGAATTGCAATTCTGAAATAATGTACATGAATAGTTTGTAACTTGTTTTATAACAAATTATGAACATGGCTAAGAATTTCTCTGCATAAGAATATTCTATTTTATTGGTGAAACCATTGCTATCAAAATTTCCATTGTCAATTATGATGGTAATAGAACATGGGTTGCTCAATTATGAATAGTTTTTATGTTCAATGATGTGTTTTTTTTTTTTAATTAATGATTACTGAAGTTATTTGTTTGATACCTATAACAATTTAATCCCATTTCTCATGAATTAAATTAATATACATTGCATTTCATTAATTTACCTTAAATTACATGCACTGGTATAAATGATGGACCCTGGTGATTTACATTATCTAACTTAATAATATATTTTTTAAATGGTTGTGGAAATTTATTTTCTGTTAATTTGTCTACTTGTTGTAAACTACTAGTTGTTCAAATCTTCCATCTAGGCATAAACTTGAAGACATTGAGAAGATATTATCATCCTATATTTTCCTAGATTCTGAACACTTCAAATATATTCCCATTGATATTTATAAAACTCAAGGACACCGGCCTTAGAAACTTTGAATCATTTTCCCGCTGGTGATTATTTGTTGGAACAAATTTTCTATGGAAAACACAATTTTATTTACCTCGAAATAGTATATTCAATGCATTAAAAGTAGTGTGTTTTGGGCACAGTGGAACACTATAATAATTTATCTTAATTCATTAAGTTGCAAGGTACACCTTTTATCTAAAAATTTCATTATGTATGTTGGGTTTTTATATTCTTTGCAGTGAAATTCTAGTTTAGGTGGATCGATTGACAGTCAAATTCTAAGGTCAAGGTGGCTCGACCGGGTAAATACAAAGTTGAAGGAATCGAGAGAAAGTTGAAGGTCGAGGTGGTTCGACCAGGTAAAGATGAAGTTGAATAAATTGACAAAAATTTGAAGGTCAAGGTGGGTTGACTGGTTAAATTCGAAGAATTCAACCAACAAGAGATCGACAGGTGGGCGTGTGGCACCTGAATGAATATTAGATGAAGTTCGACTCATAGTCGTCTGGTAATAAAACTTGGTATTTGACTATAACAGAATCCTGAGATTCGTGGGATTTGTAGCCAATGATATGCATGGATCTATAACATGTTTTAGGCACCTTTTATTTAGGGTTTTTCCTACTGTAAAGCCTATAAAGAAGGCGTGTTGTAATATTGTAAAAGCTAATCAAAGCTAATCAATATTTAGATAAATCGTAGAGGTTGTTGGTCATGTAGATGTAAGATGAATTGGCCATAGGGTTGTTCTTCTATAAGAAAGAGGGTATGATGTCAATTATGTCTTAGGTGTGGACCAAGGTTAGACACGTAAACTTTTATTCTGAATGAATAAGACAACAAGAGAGAAGAACTCCCAAGGAATGTTGGTTTTCCCGATTTGGGTTTCCAAGGTAAAATATCAGTGTACTGTGTGTTTTCTTATGGAAGTGTCCTCATTTCCTAACATGTGGTATCATATCTTGGCTTAATAATCTTGAATATGAGCTAAACCATAAGTTCAGTAAGAGTTGTAATTCACAAATATTTAAAGAATGGTGTTAAAGAATGGCGAGCAACTCGAGAATAGAGATCACAAAATTCAATGGCTAGAATTTTGAGCTTTGGAAGTTTAAAATTGAAGATCTCCTTGTAAAAAGAGAAAAATGGACAATAGTATGTACATGTACCATGTCGACAGGTATGTTGATGGAAGCACGGGAGAAAATTGAGAGAAGAGAAAGGAGTACGATTCTACTTTGTCTTGTAGATTCGATACTGTTGAATGTCTTAGGCAAATACTCAATCAAGAAATTGTGGAACAAGTTGGGAATCTTGTACCAATCAAAATATCTAGTAAATAAATTGTTTCTCAGAAAAAAATGTATATTCTGAGGAAGAGTGATGTAATTTTAGTGACTGAGCATTTAAATGTGTGTAATAGAATTATAATCCAATTATATTCTATGGATATTAAAATCACTGAGGAGGTGAAATGTATTATCCTATTCTGTTCTTTTCCAAACTCCCGAGATAACGTATTCATGGCTATAGGGAGTAATACAACCACATTTGCGCTAGAATACATGGTCGCATCTCTATTGTGAGAATAAATAAGAATAAAGAACATGGAAGGATCAACCAAAGATCCTTTAGTGGTGAGAGGTCGACCGATTGACAGAGATAAAGGTAAATTCTCCAGTAGAAAGTCTAATTTTAAGGGTAGATCTAAATCTCCTATTCAGTCGTCGTGAAAATGCTATAAATGCGGTAAATATAGGAATTACAAAAGGGAATACAATTCAAAGGAAATGGAAGTTAGTATAGGATCCAATGAGAAGCATTCGACTGAGAGAAAGACGACTCCAAATAAGGGAGGTGATGTGTACCTAGCATCGATAAGTACAAAATAAGATCAAGATGTTTGGTTGATTGAATCAGGAGAATCCTATCATATGAAGCCACATAGATCTTGGTTCTGTGAATATGAAGGAGGAGATGTTTTCTTGGAGGATGACTTGACAACCAAAATTTTCGGATGAGGAACAGTTCGAATGATACTATAGGATGGGAGGAGTATAACTATTTCAAGTGTGCTATAAATTCTGGGTTTGGAAATAAACTTGATATCTTCTTGCAAAATGAGTGATGTAGGAGTGCACAATCTATTTCAAAAGGATGTGTGCAATATATTCAGAGGTGCGATGGTATTAATGAAACGAGTTTTTATTGGAATCCTATACAAGTTAATATGGAGTGTCGACTCGATTGGATGCAACAACATCATTTTTCCTGAAGAGGACACTGGAGTTGATAATCAATTAGGTGAAGTTCAAGAGATATAGTAAAGCAACGCACTGGAAAAATGGAGCAGCATGTGGAAGAAGTGTTTAAAAAAATTCCTGACAACGTGAAAGAAGGGAACATACCAACAAAGGAGAATATTGAAAACATAGCACATGCTATGGAGGTTTACATGAGCCACATTATAGAGATGACAAAAATCCTAGCACCTAACAACCCACTAGAAGTTAGAACACAAAGGGAGTAGGAGGTTACAAGTCATACAAAGAGTATTGCGTTGAGCATTTAGGAAATCATAGAGTTGTACAATAAAGCACAAAATTATGGATAGATCTATAAGAGGATGGAAAATTGCAGGAGATAGACAAGAAAGAGGAAAGTATAAACACAATGCTACAAGAACTGAAGGAAAAGCAGAAGATAATGACAATCTCAGAGAGATAGAGCATTGTGCAAGAAATGAATAAATTCCAAATAGGACTGAATATCATGAAAGTATAAAAGAAGGCAAGGCATGCACAGTTAGAACCACTGCAAGAAGATGTAGAGAAAATGGTGATAGATATATTTGGATTGGAGAATGAAGAACTGTTGAATGAGCCTAACATTGCTTATAATTTGGAGACTATTGCAGAGAAGAACACACAAGTAAAATCTAAATTTGAAGATGTTTCAGGTATGTTCCAGGAGCTAGAGAAGTCAGTGAAGGAGGCACACACTACCTGAGTGGCTCAGGATGAGCCACATGTGAATTTTGGGCTCTTGTTGGCGTAGGCCATTTTGGGGAACAACACAACAATTAACGAAGACAATTAGAAAATGGACCAGAAAAGGAGTGCGCATCCGATAACAAGGAAAAAAAACATCGAGGAAGTAGGAAAACCAAAGGAAGAAGGACGCGGATCAATCGTGCACAAAAAGTTAGAAAGTGGACAAACCTAACTCACCTAGGGTTAGTGGGTTAGGGTTTTGGTCATTGTTGTAATGGGTTTTTACCCATTTTTGTAGCATAAATATGTATTGTGAGATATGAGGAGATCTAGTTAGTTCTTGTATGAGTTTTGTTGAGATTTGTGGAGCTAATAGTGACATGATCTTAGAATCAATTCTGAGAGAGAGATATATGCATTGTAATTGAGGGTAAGGTCGCAAGATATGGAGCTTGGTGCGATCTTGTCATCCTTACTATCTTAAATCTATTCATATGTAATGAGCACAACACTATGACTTTTGATGAAGATTAATAAAAGAGAGAAGAATGCCAGATATTTGTGGACGTAGACTAGGGGGAAACCACGATAAAAATTGTGTCCTTGTGTGGAATGTTTTATTTATTCCTTGTTATTTATCATGAGTGGATGAATCTAATAGTAGTAGAATGAAACACACACTAGAATAGTCATGATGTTTACTACATAATGAATCTTAATTGAGTGTGAATGGTTACAAATGGTAGAAATAGCTTTAATGAGGTGGTAGAATAATAGATATGAAGAATGTTGAGGTAGAAATAATTTCTAACATCCCCACAACAACATCCCTTCCAAGATTACAGGCATCTAGGTCCTATAGTCACCCATAAAGCCATCTCGGGTGAGAATTCATTGTGCACTCTATGCACAATATTGTGTTATGGTATCCATAAAGGATGATGGTTTGCAGGGTTTTGTTGGAAACCTAAAGTAGAACCCTGGTCAACACATTAAAATCCAACAAATGATTTTGTTGTCGGATGGAACCCAAAAGAACAGATTGGAGGGGATTTGTTGAGAAGGACAATGAAGAGAATGCAATAGTATAAGGGGATGTTCATTCCATGGAATCCAAATAAGTAGGATATTGAAATATGATTAGCAACAAAAGAGCTCGAGTTTGCATAGAAGGACAGTAAAAACCCTAAGTATACTACGTGCTAGTATTTGGAAAGGTATGCATTTAATGATCTTCATGAGGCATTTTTCTGTCATTTTCCAAAGTTGATGCAGGAGTGGATACTAAGATTGAAGGACAATCACCCAACTAATCGGATAAGACCAATATAATGGACTACTGAGAATATTGTGCATCTAGAGAATGTCAATAATAAATTCATGTGTGTAGTGGATTTCTGGATAAACAACATTATTGTAGGATTCATTATTGAGTTTGCGATCGATACTGTAAATTCATACACCACTGCAGAGCAATATTTTTTGAAGGGACCAAGAGGAAGGTATATTAGATCACTTTACATGTCAATCAAGATTTTAATGCATGATAAAGGAGTGATGACAATGGATTCAGACAACTAAATCACTCTGTGTGTATGGGGAGACTGGGGGAAGCACTAAGGATGATCTGAGATATGGAAAAGGACCTGGATAGAGGTTAGAAGAAGGAAGAAATAGACCCCATTATGATGGATTAATATCAAATAAAGGAAATAATGGACAAAGAGGGAAAAACACACAGTGGAAGACCCTACTAGTATAAGATCAATAGGAAAAATATGGCAGTAGCCAAGCAAGAGGGCTTGGACAATGATGAAGAGGATGTAGAGGATCTCCGAGCTACAGGGAAGATTGAGGAAATCATGCACACCACATATGATAGAAAAACCATAGGTTAAGGGTCCGATGCATAAGAAGGATCTCCATTCGAGATAGGAATTAGTGTGGAACCCACAACCCCATGAGCAACTAGACATTTGAAGAGAAATAATTGTTTAGAAAACCACCAATCAATAGTAGAAGGATTTTAATAGGTCGAGGATCCAGTGGAAATTCAAGTGGAAGTATGAATTCAACTAGTAGTAGTTAGTTATCTACACTGTGCGGAGGCGGTACATTTTTTTTTACAATGGCGGGACCAAATCCAACTATTCGATTACCATAGTTTCATGGTGAAGGGTCAAAGGACCCAAAGAAGCATATATTCATTTGTGAGAAGATTTGGGCAGCTAAACAAATCACAAATGAAGATACAAAAGAAGTGAAAATTGCAATTACATTCAGAGACCACACACTAGAATGGTATATGGGCCTTGCAGTAAACAATCCATAAGGAGCACCTACAACTATCACATATGTAAAGAAGGAACTAATCAATGAATTCCAACGACCAAGTTTAGAGGATCAATACATGAATGAGACGATAGAAATCAAACAAAATCCATGAGAGTTGTTTTGGGAAATAGAGTAGAATTTCAAGTGATTGAAAGGAAAGTTGAAATACCCCATCACATATATGCAACATAGGCACCTATTAATTAATTCATTATTGCCACATCTTAAATATCCATTGAGGCAACCAAAGTTCCAGAAACATGACGAGGCTCTACAAACAACCTTGCAATAGGAATAAAATTAGTATAAACATAGAGATCCAGTTGTAGAAGAGATGAGAGAAGATCTTAAGAATATGACATTTCAGTTGAATCAGAACAAAGGTAAGGAGAAAAGGGAATCTGTCCAGTGTACCTTATGCAAAATATAAGGACAACATAAGAATGAGTGCCCAACTTTTGTGCAGTATTTGGGAGCAGGATTTTGTAATATCTTACCCACGGGAGGAACATGGTGTGAAATATGTAGAACACATGGACATGATCCCTATCATTTTCCATTGATGAAAAAGTTCCAAACAATGCCTAAGAGTACATTATGTAATTTCTACAAGTTTGTAGGACAAGAAGACAAGGATAGTCGAACATTGGAAATGATGAAGGAGAGGACCTCAGATGCATATAGGATGCAGGATGAACCAATGATAGGTCCACCTGTGCAGTAGTATAATAATGTGCAACAATTTACAATACCACCGTAGTATAATGTGTATCAGTTTGCAGTGTCACCTCAATATAATTAGGTACCACAATATAATACACTGTGTGCATATAATCAAGGAAACATAGGAGGATTCAAAGGAGGATCCCGTGGAAGAGGAAGAGGCCCAATAACCTAACTGATGCTACATACCTCTAACTGATGCTACTATTGTTCTCCAACTCTGCTTGATGCTCTGCCCAAAACTGACTAACCTCCCAGCCAGCTAGGAACAAAGCCTCTTCGACTCCCTAGCTCTAGGATTCCTGGCCCCCAAGCCCAAGCAACAGGTGCCCCCTGTTTTAGTCCACCAAACTCCAACAAGTTCCTCAAGAAAAAACTAGTACCATCCTCCAACAAGCTACTCCAGCCCCAAACCAACAATACGGTCCTCTCCTCTCAAAATGATGCTCTCCCCCCAAAAATAAAAAAAGGTCCATCTTCGAGTGTTTTTCCCTCCTCTTATCCTCCTTCCCCCCCCCTCTCATTCACCGCCTTCTCCCTTTCATTAAGACTCACCCACCTTATCCCTCCATTCAATGCCAACCACCTTATCCCCTTTCTTTTAATGGTTCCATCATTCGATACAAAATAATAATTAATAATTTATTAAACTAGATTTTATTAAACAAATATTTGATCATTAAATTAATTAATTAGTTAATTAAACCAATTCACATTCAACAAGTATTTAACCAAGACAATTAATTAATTAATTATTTAAACTAATATACATTAAACAATTATTTAAATCAGGACAATTAATTAATTAATTAATTAACTAATATACATTTAAACAGTTATTTAAATCATGACAATTGATTAATTACTTAGGGTTGTTACATACACCCACCCTTCAGGAAACTTCGTCCCAAAGTTAAAGTATTTTATTATACAAGGGAAAAGACACATGGTTTTCACATTCATATCAAATAACCGACATTATTAGTAAGTAAGCCAAGAAAACTCATACATACTAGTGTACATGTACAAGACATTCATGTGTAGCTAGTACATACAAGTCTTGTGCATGTACTAATAACAATAACTATCACCCTTATAATAATTTATGTATGCATCAAATCCAATCAACAAGACTATTCATTTTAGAAAAGATAATAAACCAATGAAATGTTTGTGAATTCCCTTAATTACAATAATCTAGCTCAACAATTTTATTTAGACAATTGTAGTTTAGTTAAGTAATGATGAATATACATATATACACATTTTCTTTTCACAAGGAAAAACAATAAATTCCACCATAAGACGAATCTCCATACACTCTCAATTATTTTTATTCATCCTTCCTCCCTAACTTACTTCCATCTTCCATTCCTATCCTTCCTCTGCTGGACTATCTTGGAGTGTCAACTATATTGACCTAACTCCAAATAGAACCCGTAAGCGGAAGTGTCACTATCTTGACCAAGCTTCCCCAACAGGCAACTGACAATCATCATCACACGTCTAGGGGAGCGTGAGCTAACATCATCCTCCCATGACTCCAGGTTTTGGAGGATACATGGTGGGAAATTCCTCCACCCCTCTATACAGGAATAGGGTTCACACCCTACAATGGAATATATAGTGGCACCATGTTGCTGGGATTTTTGTCATCGTTTATTCAATTTTGGGTAGTCTGACCACCTGAAATCCTACATTGGTTCACATATCATAGCAATGCATCCAAACCAATATAATTTCACAGACAAATATTCATACCATATTGTTTCTCGGTCAGTGATCATGACATCCACTTTGATTATCATTATCCTTTGGCTATTTCATAGCCTAATGACCTGCAGATTAGTCTGTAACGCAAACTCATACATATCTATGCATTATCATCATGTAATTGCATACAACCATAATTTCAATTCGGTATCCACGTACCAACAACTATAACATCAAAGTTTTCAAGTTAGAAATAGATCTCATAATATCCCCATAATTTAATTAACGTTACCCATTCATAGAATTATCATTTACATAATAGATTGCATCATATCCAACATCATTCAAATAGGATTTAAACCTTCAGAGGATTCACATTCACACAGTATATTGCATCATATCCATCGTCATCAATAACATTTAAACATTCATAGAATTAAATTCACATAGTAGATCGCATCATATCCATCATAATTAAAATAACATTTAAACATTCATACAGGTTTCTACGTCTTAAAAGTTCAAGTGTATCATTAATAGTTTCATTGTGAATAGAAAATAAAGGTGATTATGCCTCAGGTAATCCTATTTGTCTAAGTCAAAAGGTGGTGTTACATACACCCAACCTTCGAGAACATATTCTCAAGGTGGTCAAAAAATTGAGGGATAATCTCGTCGCAACGTCTCGGCATCTTCCCAAGTAGCAGATCCTGGATTATACTTGTCCCACTGGACCTTAACTTGGTCTACCAGACGGTTCCTGAGTTGTCGGAATCTACAGTCTAATATGCGTAATGGTTCTACCGTGAGGGTTCCCATGTCCGATACCTGCAATTCCTTCCAATTTATTTTATGTGATTCGTCAACAACATAATGACGTAGAACATAAACATGAAAAACATTATGAGTTTTATGCAAGTGGGGTGGCATTATGAGACGATAGGCAACGTGTCCAATTTTCTCTTGGATTCTGAACGGTCCTATAAATCAAGGTGACAACTTTATCCCCTTCTCGAACCATATGGTACTCTTATTAGGCTTGATACGAATGAAAACCTGATCTCCTACTTTATAACTTCGGTCAGTCCTGTGTGCATCCGCATAACTTTTCTGCCTATCCTGCACTTTATTTAGTCTCTGCCTAATTCGAATCACCTGTTCCTCCATCTATTGAATCAATTCTGGCCCAACTGTTACTCGATCTTCTAACCTCTCCCAACTCAATGGTGTTCTGCATGGCCTTCCATACAGATATTCGTAGGGTGGCATTCCGATGGAGCTATGGAAAATGTTATTGTAGGTGAACTCCACCAAAGGTAGGTACTTCTCCCAATGGGTTTGATTATCCATGACAAACATCCTAAGCATGTCTTCCATGACTTGATTTACTCTCTCAGTTTTCCCATCAGTTTTAGGATGATAAGATGTGCTTAAGTTCAGTTGAGTCCCCAACGCTAACTGCAAACTTGTCCAAAATCTAGAAGTGAATCTAGAGTCCCTATCTGAAATGATCTTTTTAGGTATCCCGTGTAAATGTATTACCTCTCTTACAAACACACGTGCCATATCTGTGACATCATATGTGTCTCTAATCGAAATAAAATGAGAACTCTTGGTCAACTTATCAACTATCACAAGGATGGAATTGTGTCTATGAGATGTGAGCGACAACCCCACAAAAAAATCCATAGAAATGACTTCCCACTTGGACATAGGAACATCATGTGGTTGTAGGAGTCCTGCCGGGTGATGGTGGTCAACTTTCACTTGTTGACACTCGAACTTGGTGATGAAATGGACTACATCATTCTTCATGCCTACCCAGAAGAAGAGCTTCCTCATGTCTGTGTACATTTTCTTCACACCCGGATGCGCACAATAAAGTTCTCTATGGGCTTCCTTTAGTATGATGCTTCGAATATCCCCACCTTCGGGGATGTACATCCTTCCTCGATATCTTAATAGTCCATCTACTTCCAGACTATATCCTTTATACTTTGGATCTAATTTCCTCTCACTCTGGAGGTTTGAAGTAACCTTTAAATACCAACTGTCTCCATGGATTTGCATCACCCTTAGATTGATTTTTAAGGGTACCAAGGAGAATACACGTGGTCTCCTACTCAAGGCATCTGCAACCACATTTTCCTTTCCCTTGATGTATGAAATACCAAAATCATACTCACTCATGAACTCACTCCATCGCCTTTACCTGGAATTCAGATCCCTTTGAGTGAAGAGATGTTTTAAACTTTGATGGTCCGTTTTGAGCTCAAAGCTTCTCCCTACTAGATAGTGACTCCAAAGTTTTAGATCTAGCATTACAATTTCCAACTCTAAATCATGAGTAGCGTAACGTTCCTCGTGTTTCTTCAACTTCCTTGACACATAAGCTATCACTCCTCCATCCCACATTACTACGGCCCCCAACCCTTGCTTAGAGGCATCCGTGCAGACTGTGAAGTCCTTTTCCATATATGGCACTCGTAGAATTGGTGCACTAGTTAGTAATCTTTTAAGCTCGATGAATGCACTATCACATTCTTCTGTCCATTCATACCTAACCCCCTTTCCCTGTAAAGTGGTGATGGGTTTCACTATTTTAGAGAACCCTTCCACAAATCTCCGATAATAACCTGCTAGCCCCATGAATATTCTTACCTCATGAGCATTTTTTGGCACTGGCCACTACATAATGGCCTTTACCTTTTCTGGGTCCACAGAGATTCCTTCACCAGAAATGATATGAACTAAATAGTGAATTTCTTTCTGGAAGAAGGAACACTTCAAAAACTTCCCATACAATTTGTTTTCTGTAAGGCAGGGAAACACCACTCACAAGTGTTCCTCATGTTCTCTTTCGTTCTTGGAATGGATGAGGATATTATCTAAAAAGACTTGTACAAAGCAGTCTAAGTACTTCTGGAATACACCATTCATGAGGATTATGAATACTGTTGGCACATTGGTCAATCCGAAAGGTACTATAATGAACTCGTAATGCCCAAACCAGGTTCGAAAGGAAGTTTTAGGAATATCCCCTTCCTTAGTCCTTAACTGGTGATACCTTGATTGTAAATCAATTTTTAATTATACCGCTGCTCCTTTCATCTGATAAAAAAGGTCATCTATTCGTGGAATTGGGTACCTATTTTTCATTGTAGCACGGTTCAAGTCCCTGTAATCTATACACAGTTGTAAAGAACCATCCTTCTTCTTCACAAAAATTACTGGTGCACCCCAAGGTGAGACACTGGGCCTTATTAGCCTTAAGTCAAGTAGCTCTTTCAACTGCATCTGCAACTCACAAAGTTCTGGAACTGTCATCCTATACAAAGTCTTGGAAATTGGTTCTGCATCAGGTTTTATCTCAATAGTAAAATCAAGCTCCCTCTCAGGAGGTAACCCTGGGAACTTGTTGGGAAAAACGTTCTTAAATTCAGACAACACATGGTATTGATCCAAGGAGGGTCCTTTCCTTTCATTCACTGCTTCCACTACATATAGTCAACACCCTTGCTTCATGCACCGCTTAACCTTCATAGTTGAGATAAAACGTAGAGACACCTTTCTCTGTACACCGTGGATCTCTACTGGCCTTCCTTCATCGTCAACACAAAGCACCCTTTATGCGAAACAATCTACCATAGCTCGATGGGCTTCTAACCAATCCATTCTAATGATTAGGTCATATGTCCCGAGAGTAGCGATGTATACCTTCAACCTGGTAGTACACACTCCTAGGTCTACTAGACAATTATCAACGCTAGGTCCTACTTCTTGTTTTTTCCCCGAAGACATCTCGACTTGTTTAAAGTCATCGTGCTCATAGGCTGTCAACCCACTCTTTTCTAATGCAGATGGTGAAATGAAACTATCTGTAGCACTAGAATCAAATACAATTTAACATTGATATGATTTAGTGTACCCGACAACTCCACCACCATGGATTGATGTTCTGCCTGGCGATTATTAATCACTGTGTAAATCTGGTGGATGCCACTTGCTCTTCCCATCAGGGCCTTTCCTTCTCTATGCACAAATATTTCTTGCAACTTTGGGCAGTCACGCTGGTAATGGGGTCCTCCACATCCACAACATGTAACCCGAGATTGAACCTGCGCACTACTCTGTGACGGTCTCTGAAATGAGTTCTTTCCCTTGGAACCCCTGCCCCTACTAGCTACTCCCTGAGAAGGTCGTGGAACTGCCTGGGTCATTGTTGATGAATGGGATGCTGCACTCGCTGCCATTGAAATACCTAAGGAAACTGTCCTTGGCGTGGCTCTATTACTGTAAGGAGGTGGCCTAGAGCTCCCTCCCCTAGAGAAGGTCCTAGGGGCCTTCCCCACAAATCCAGGATGATGCATAAAGGTCAATCTCGTACCTCCATTTAAGTTCATGTGTTCCTTTGCATAGCGTGCATTTTCAACTGCTTCCGCTACTGAAGACGGTTTCCACATATGCACCATGACCCTTATCTTAGGGTTTGACCCATAAACAAAGCGTTCTGCCTGTCGTTGATCATTATCCATGTATGAAACATATTTCACCAACTCCATGAACCTGATCTCGTACTTTTCCACGGTCTTGTTTCCTTGTACTAGAGAATGAAATTCTCCCACCTGCTATTCCTCGTAGTAAGCTGGTAGATATTTCCTTTCGAACCTTTTCTCAAAAAGTTCCCAAGAGACGGTGTCTGGGGTAAGGTGCAATTGCCTCTCTAGGTTTCCCCACCAGTTCAAGGCATTGTCCCTTAACTGAAAGATTTTTATTTTCACCTTTGATGTGGAAGCATGATCTCTTAAAGAGAAACATCTTGTCATTCCTTCCAACCATGCCTATGCACGTTCATTGGCACAACCCGCGGAAAACTCTGGAAGTTTGATATTCTGCAATTCTCTAGTGATGTCTTTGGGTGGAGGCCCTCCTCCTGAATCCCTTGACGCTTCTGGATTACCCATTCCAGATGGTGAGGGCTCCAGTTCAATCCCTGCTGGCTGATGCCCCTTTAAAGTCTCATTTATGGCCTTGAAAGAGCGCATAATGAGGGCTAATTCAGGCGATGGTGGTGGTGGCATTGGCAGTCCCTGCAACAATGCCCCTCTACCTCGATTTCCTCTAGTCCTAACCATCCTTTATAATTGAATCTGCACCAACCAAAAGTTTTTCAGGGAGAGTCTAGAGCAGTTCACATTTGCGCAACTTAAACTTGAAAACAGGGTTAGGCGTAAGTTTTTTTTTTACTTGTCTATAAACAGATGTTACTCTCTTTAGGGGAAGTGGCCAGGTTAGGGTTAAAGCATCTAAACTTGATGTCTCCACCTAAGAAAACTATTGATCCTCTCGCCTGGTAGTTACGCTAGCACTGTACCACACTCTCCTATTCCTCTAACTTACCTTCCTAGCGCGCATGGAACCCCTCCCTCTTTTATCAAGGTTTAAGTCCTTAAAACCTTTTTTTTTTTTTAAATAGTGAATGTACATACTTAATGATTTTGAAATATATAAAACTAAATTAACTTTACGTTGCCTTAAATTAAACTAAATAATTCTTTTCAAATAATTAAACTTTACAATTTAATTAAACTTTAATTTGATTTTTTTTTTAATTAATTAAATTTCATTATTAAAATTTAATTGTTTTTAAAATAATTACAATTAATTTAATTTAACGAATATTAATAATAATAATAAAATAAAATATAACAAAACAACAAAAGAAGAGAAAAAAAATTAATTAAATTGAATTTAAAAAAAAATAAAAAATAGGGCATCGTGGGTCCTCGTATGAAGCCCACGTGCCCCTTTTTCCCTCTCAACTCCCCAAACCCTACACACCCTGCCCCCGAAACCTAAACACATCGTTTCTCTAATCTATTGCGGTTGGGCCTCTTTCATTTTTTTTTTTTCATCCTCTCAACAGATGGAAGGTGTACTGGCTGGGCTTGGACGCACAGTCCTTTGGTTGTGTGGGCTCTATGGTTGGTGCCTCGGTTGAGTTTGTGTTGGTTTGTATTGTGACTATGGGTGTGGTCTGGTTTTCCTGGTGTGTGGTCTTGGCCTCTGGGCTTTGGTGCTTGGGTTTTGTCAATGCACGTAGAGTTCGATGGCTGTAGATGGGCCTTACAGGCCAATATAAANATATATATATATATATATATATATATATATATATATATATATATATATATATATATATATATATATATATATATATATTCTTGTATTATTTTCTCTGTTATGCCAGGCATGGTTTTGTGGCCTTTGCTTTGGCACTTGGTCTCTGGTGTTGAGCCTGCTCCCAACGTGGTGCAGGCATGGTTTTGTGGCCTTTGCTTTGGCGCTTGGTCTCTGGTGTTGAGCCTGCTCCCAGTGTGGTGCATATAATGGTTCTCAGCGAGTGGAGATTGGGCCTGCACTCCACCATTTTCCCCTCCTTGGTGGCTTGGTGCGTTGTGTGCAGTCTTTGGTCCCTTGTGGGCTGTAACTTGCACCATGTATGAGTGTATGGGAGAGCATCATTTTTTTTTGGGGGGGGGGCTTGGCATTCCTGTGAAGCATTTATGCTTTATCTGTTTCTTATATCATTTTAGGTTTTCATGTTTTTTAGAGTATGGGATGAAAAACTGATTGAATAACGTGTCGTATATGTGTATGGATATGCATCATTTTTTTTTTGGCTGTCTCCGTAGTGCACCCTTTTGGCTCCTCCGTGTAGCTTGGCACTCGACTTGGGCACTACCTTGTGTTTGGTGATGCTTGGTGAGTGTCTTGGCTTTCAATATTATAACCGGAAAAAAAAAATGGAAACTGGTCTAAGGCCAACAATTTTTTTCTTTCTTTCTTGTATTACACGTAGTGCACCCTTATGGTGCTTCGCGGGCTCCTAATTAGTGCTGCAAGTTATCTCTGCCCTGTGGCATTTAGAACTTGATACCACGGAAATTTAGAAGTGGTTGGTCCTCACAGTCTATTGTTAATTTATGGAAATGCGATAGGATGTGTCGCGAGTTCGACTAACCGTAGGCTTGATGCAAAAGGGAAATTAAAGGCTTTGTTCTGCAGCACTCCAGACACATTGAGCACTTAGAAGCAGTGTTGAAGAAGGATGTGGGATTATTTGACATGGATTCTATGACTAGGGATATAGTCTTTAGTATTTCCACAGATACTCTTATCGTGCAAGATGCAATCAGTGAAAAGGTAGCTGGCCCTATATATATATATATATACATATATATATATATATATATATATATATATATATATATATATATATATATATATATATATATATGCATGTTTAATTTGAAACAAATGTTAAAATTCATTTAACACTTGTTTCAATATGCATAATATTATATTATTTTCATTTCCAATGGGTATATTGTTTATATATATATATAAATAAAAAATAATTGTGTGCTTGGATTGCAGGTTAGGTGGAGTTGGAGCTAGAGTTGGAGCTTGGCCCTCGGGTCCAGATTTACAAGTTTTCCTTAAATATATTATTTATACCTCTAGTTATTTATGTTTATATCACTCTTTTCAAGGATTTTACTTGTATAGGCCAACAAGTTTTAAAGTTTTAGGGGGGTTTCAGGCAGGTTTTCAGGGTTGTTTGATTGACACAAAACATAGCTCTCAGTCAAGAGTAAAGAGGATGGGTGGGTAGGTAGGCCCTTGGCTCCATATTTTAAACCAGGGCTCTGATACCATGTGTAAGGTCTCTTCCAACAGAGCCTTATAAAACATAAGTTAAAATAGAGAAATGATATCCTAACTTTTAACCATTCATTATTCAGCATAATTAAAATTTATGAGCAACATCATAATAAACCACATATTCAACATATTCATTAGCATGATAATAAACCACATAACACAACATAATAATGAAAATACATACCTCTAACTGATGCTACTGTTGTTCTCCAACTCTGCCTGATGCTCTGCCCAAAACCGACTAACCTCCCAGCTAGCTAGGAATAGAGCCTCTTCAGCTCCCTAGCTCCAGGATTCC
This sequence comes from Picea engelmannii, assembly GCA_009831015.1. Classification (NCBI taxonomy): domain Eukaryota; kingdom Viridiplantae; phylum Streptophyta; class Pinopsida; order Pinales; family Pinaceae; genus Picea; species Picea engelmannii. The sequence continues at coordinate 824,736 of ML777020.1, read as the reverse complement.
GTAAGGATTCCTGGCCCCCGAGCCCAAAACTCCCAGCAATAGGTGCCCCCTATTTCAGTCCACCAAACTCCAACAAGTTCCTCAAGCAAAAACTAGTACCATCCTCCAACAAGCTACTCCAGCCCCAAACCAACAATACAATCCTCTCTGTTGGAAAACTGAGAGGCAGGGGGTGAATCAGTTGTTACCGTGCTTAAACAATTATGCTTATTTTAAAATCTACAGAGCACTCAATGACAATCACAATAATGCAGAGAGGTAAGCAATAGAACATTCAACATCAGTCACACATATGAAATATATAGAGACAAATATTTCCTGAGGAAACCCATAAAGGGTAAAAACCTATTCTTCTTGATATGATAAGTAATCTTTACATTCTGTACATTATCATACATATGAGCTCCAACTCATTGTGAGGCTACAACCTTTGTTTTGCAAGATGAAAATTGCCGAGAGCACCAACTCTCTGTTTTCTCTAGCACCTACTAGAAGGAAGCACCAACTCCCTCGTTTCTCTAGCACCCACTAGAAGGAAGCACCAACTCCCTCGTTTCTCTAGCACCCACTAGAAGGAAGAAACAACTCCCTAAGTGTTCCAGCACCAACTGGATGGAAGCACAAACTTCAAGTCACACAGGCACCAACCTGTATAACAGAGAACAATAGTTCTCCCTTGCACCACCCTACCACCCTGGCTTTTCTGACTGCAACCAGATGGAAGCTACAACTCCCTGTGTTCAAGCACCCACTTGAACCTCTAAGGACAACAGTCATCCCTAGCACCTCCATACCACCCTGAGATATAAATTTTACTATCTGTAAATTTATCACAGTGATACAATATTTATCAATGGCTTACTAGTCTCATCACTGTTCTGCTACACTGCTCTGCTCTACCTGCATCAGTGTCTTCCTGCACACCTTCCTTATGCTTTATGTTCTTCTTCCTTTTATGCTCTGTGCGCCATGTCCCTTCTATGCACCATTCCTCTTCTGTGCATTTAAGTTGCTACACTTTGCCTCCTTCCACACACCTGAATCACTCTTCATAGCCCCCCATCTCTTCTCTGTTCTATGTTTTTATTCTCTCTGTGCATTTTCTACATCCTCTATTCACAATGCTTTTGCATGCTCTCCCCATTTCGAGTGCTCTACCTGATCATCATTGCAACTCTTTAGCTTCTCTGGTGGTTAAACCCATGCGTCCATCATCACTGGGTGTTATGTCGATATTCCTTAGCCTCTCCAGCAGTCAAGACTCTTTGTCTCCTTTGTCACAGTCGAGCTCATTCCCTCTGTTCCAGTTCCAGGCTCCAACGGTCTTACATCTGTCAATAGCCTCTAGGAACAGTCTTCATTCCACTGGAAGATGCCTCGAGACTCTTCATCTTCTCTGGCGATCACACTGAAGTCTCTTTGATTCCTCTGGTAGAAACCATTAGTCGTTTCTAGCAGTTACACTATGAACCTATTGAACCTTATGCCTTTGGAACATTTCACCTTTCCTTTCACATGTGGCCTCAGGTGGTGACCACACGCCTGTTCAGAAGGTGCTTTTGTGACTCGCATTTTGTGGATCTGAGGATGAGGCATCTCGACTCTCCAAGTCGCGATCTCTGAAATGGAGCTTGGTTTCACTAGCTCCTTCCTCCATCTTCTGCAGATGTGACCACTGGCTGTGACCACAACCTTATTCGAAACTGCATTTTGCAATTTCGCGTTTCACGAATTTGTTGCGAGTCACTCTGACTCTTCCAACTCCCGATCACAAAATGGAGCCTTGCAACTTGCAAGCTCCTTCCTTCACATGCCCATAGTTGTGACCAAGCGTTTATCCATAAAGTGCTTTCACGATTTCTCATTTTGATATTCCTAGATTTCGGCATTCCCGTGGAGAAGTATTTCGACACTCCAAGTCACAAACCACAGAATGATCGGAAGGTATTTCGGTGTTTCACATTTTGGCATTTCAGAATTTCTGTGATGAAGTGTTTCGACACCTCCAATCTCCCAGTATCTGAAACTCTGAAATGGAGTCAGATCAACGATCCACGATCTCTCTTTGATCGACGACTCAAATTAAGTTGTGGTTTCGCATTTCACGATTTCGGCATTCTTGTCATGAGTGTTCTCGACACCTCCAACTCCCAGTATCTGAAACTCCAAAATGGATTCAGATCAACGTATTTCAACATTTTTCATTTCTCCATTTTGACATTCTTGTTGCGAGTGTCCTTGACACCTCCAACTCCCGGTATCTGAAACTCCGAAATGGAGTCAGATCAACATATTTCGGCATTTTGCATTTCACATTTTGACATTCTTGTCGTGAGTGTCCTGGACATCTCCAACTCCCGGTATCCGAAAATCTGAAATGGAGTCAGATCAACGTATTTCAGCGTTTCACATTTCGTTGTTTTGGCATTCTTATCATGAGTGTCCTTGACACCTCCAACTCCCGGTATCTGAAACCCTGAAATGTCATGGTTTCTCATTTCACAATTTCATCATTCTTGTTGTGAGTTGCTTCCTTGACTCCTAGAGTTTTCGCTTCTGATCTTGCCATGCGATCATCATTGCACTGCTAGTCTTGATCTTTGCCATCAATGACAAACACGCATACTCTGCCTCTACCTGAAAAACATGCCAACACTCTCCTCTCAAAATGATGCTCTCCCCACAAAAATAAAAAAAGGTCCATCTTTGAGTGTTTTTCCCTCCTCTTATCCTCCTTCCCCCCCCACCCCTCTTATTCACCTCCTTCTCCCTTTCATTAAGACTCAGCCACCTTATCCCTCCATTCAATGCCAACTACCTTATCCCCTTTCTTTTATTGGTTCCATCATTCGATACAAAATAATAATTAATAATTTATTAAAATAGATTTTATTAAACATATATTAAATCATTAAATTAATTAATTAGTTAATTAAACCAATTCACATTCAACAAATATTTAACCAGGACAATTAATTAATTAATTATTTAAACTAATATACATTAAAAAATTATTTAAATTAGGACAATTAATTAATTAATTAATTAACTAATATACATTTAAACAGTTATTTAAATCATGACAATTGATTAATTACTTAAGGTTGTTACATAAATTATGCAAGGGGTTGTCCACTGCCACCAGAAACATCTATGTATTGTCATGCATTAGATTATAACACAGAATACTGTCCGACACTTCTGATAAAGATACAAGAAAAGAGGAACCAAAATAACTAGAATGTTCAATGGATTGTTTGGGAAACTAGAGAAGACGATGGGAAAAAGATCAATATAATTACTCAAGGTGGAACCATGATAGGAGAAGATGCAACAAATCAAAATCAAGACCAACACTAGTTGGTGAGAAAGAATACAACATCTCAACAACATTTTGATGCATGCAAGGAGAAAGAGACATTCAAGGAGGCCAGACAATAAATTTTGAAGGAGAATATTGCTTCTACTTCTGGTACAAAGCCAAGAGATGATGTATCGGTATATCATATGCCTCATCTATTTAATGATACCAACAAATATCAATCTTCAAAACAAGTAAGTAATCTAAGAAACTTTCTATTGTCTTGCTTGAAGTTATTGAATGATAAAAAATCTATACAAATGTTACAAGGGTTTTTAGAAAAATGCAGTTATGGAGAAGAGATACAACTAGAACAGAAGAAAGTAAATCATGTTCATAGGAAGACAAGAACAAATAGGGATTTCATATTGAACGCAAATATTGGAGACTTTAATATGGGTGACATCATATTAGATTTGGGGTCTGAGGTATATGTCCTGCCTAAGAAGACATGTGAATGCATGGGAGAACCTACACTGGGATATTCACCTATTCAGTTGAAATTGCTAAACCAACATAGAGTGATACCAATTGTTAGATTGAAAGGCATACTGGTGGATTTATATGCTATGCGCACTATGGAATATTTTGAGGTAATTGATATAATGGATAATACTACACCTTATCCAACATTGTTGGGACTGGATTGAGCATTTGAGTCAATCAGGAGAATATAGAGTCAGGCTATCATCAATTTGAAGACCAGGAAAATGATCCTTAAATCAGGAGAATATAGAGTCATTTCACCATTAGATCCTTCATAAGGTGTCATATATGTTGAACCAACAATAGAAAACTTCATCACATAAGAGATAAACCAATTGTATAGAAATATCGTGCATGAGGAAGATTACATTAACCCAACAACAGATGAAATTCTTAGATGGAGAAGTATCAGTTCTTGTGCTTCATATTCTAACATAGGACTAGAGAATTAGAAACAACGCTTGCATGAGATATCTACCAGAAGATGTGCAAGAATGGCACTCACACTAACATGGGTTGACACAAAGTTAAGAGAAACTCCAACTTTTTATGGTCAAAATGATTTAGAAGAAGTTTTAACAAAGTTTGAGTTAGAAGTTTTGGAAAGTCACAGGTTACTAGTTTTGGACACTGCCTTGAAAGATACACCTACATATTGGTGGGGTGATCAGAAAGAGAAGATCCATAATTGGTATCAATGTTAAAGATTATTGTGCATTAGATTTGGTGCAGAACATGAGAAGAAATATATGGAGAAATATGATGGATTAGGACAACCCAAAGAACATAAAGACAAATGTATAACCTAATAGATATTGGTACCGCTAGATTAGTGTCCACACCACTTTATTCATACATTAGAAGTCATCCCAAGGAATTGGTATACATAATGGGATCTGCACAGAGCAACTACAAACTGGGGAGATTTGCAAAAAAAAATTGTGATCACCTTTTCATTTGAACATGAGAATCCAATGATGGATGAAACACTGAAGTTGATAAAAGAGAAGATATTTGAAGAACCTGAAGTTGAAATTGTAACATGTTATCATAATTAGAATAGATAGACAGTCAGATAGTTGTTACACTGTGTCCACGTCGCAAAAGATGATCCAACAAAAGAAAACATGCGCGATATTCAAATAACATAAGTTGAAGGGGAAAGAGAAGTAGAAGGTCCACAATTATAGTCAGAAGAATTTGTTGCAACATTGAATATAAAGAAGGTAAATATTGGAACAAAAGAGAATCCAAATATTGAAGTGTTGGTGACTATTGGGATAACCAGACAGTGGAAATAATAACAGAGTTACTGTGCGAATATAATGATCTATTTCCAGTGACGTTTTCATAAATGAAAGGGTTAGTAGGAGACTTTGAGAGATGAATATCCCCTTGAGACCACATGCTATACCAATAAGAGAGAGACCATATAGATTGAATCTAGTATATAAACAAAAAGTGAAGGAAGAATTTGATAAAATGTTAGAGGCTGGTATAATAGAACCTATTGAAGAATATAGGTGGATTAGACCTATGGTAGTTCATGAGAAGAATAAAGGGGGAATAAGGATCTGTGTAGACTTAAGGAAGTTGAATGATGCATGTCTGCATGATCCCTTCCCTACTCCATTTACAAATGAAGTATTGGAGAATGTAGGAGGATAAGAAGCATACTCATTTACTGATGGATTTTCAAGGTATCACCAGATTAGAATAGCACCAGAGGATCATCATAAGACTAAATTTTCCACAAAATGGGGGTCATATCAGTACACAATGATTCCCTTTGTATTGAATAATTCCCCTGCTAGTTTTTCAAGGGTAGTGGTAGTTGCATTTAAATATTTTATACATAATTTTTTAAAGGTTTATCTAGATGATTGGAAAGTATTTAGCTTATTGAAATATCATGTTGAAATTTTGAGACTAATGATAGAAAAGTGTAGACAATGTCAATTATCTTTGAACATTAAGAAATTCATATTCAAAGCACCATTTGGAATTTTTCTAGGGCATGCAGTGTGTAAACAGAGTATGCTGGTTGATCCTACGAATATTGTTGTCATTGTTAATTTACCACCACATAAGTCAGTGCACCAATTGAGATCTATGCTTGGTCATACATGCTACTATAGAAAGTTTATAAGGAGCCATGCATATATTATTGATCCCATGGAGAAGTTGTTAAAGAAGGATATCAAGTTTCAATGGAATGATGAGTGCCAACGAAGTTTGGAAATCTTGAAGGAGAAAATGGTGACAAAACCAATTTTGGTGTTTCTAGATTGGTCAAAAGAGTTCCATGTTCACGTGGATCCCTCTTCAATAGAACTTGGAACAATATTAACACAACTAGGAGAAGGTGACATAGATCACCCAATAACATTTGCAAGTAGAAAAATGCCAGAGTCAGAACACAATTATAATACAACAGAGAGAGAAGGGTTAGCTATGGTATATGCATTGCAGAAGTTCATACATTATTTATTAGGCTAAAATTTTAATATGTTTACATATCACTCTGCTCTTAAATACTTGGTCAAAAAGCTAGTGTTGGGGGGAAGAATATGTAGATGTTTTTTGTTGTTTCAAGAGTTTGATTTTGAAGTAGTTGTGAAACTTGGAATATTGAATGTATGGCCAGATCATCTATCCAGGATAACCAATGGAGAGGAACCAAGCAACTTGCAGGACAATTTTCCTGATGCACAACTCTTTTTAGTGCAAATTGTTGATGAATAATTTTTTGATATCATTGATGTTTTGAGTACAGGATTTGCCCCAAACAAATATACCACTGCAGAGAGGAATAATTTGGTAGTTAGAGATGCATATTGTCAACTTATTGTAGGATGCTTGTATAAAATAGGAGCAAGCAATATTTTAAGGAGATGTGTCATGGAGCATAAACATCCTATCATTTTAGCAGAAGCACATGAAGAAATAGCTGGAGGACATTATGCATGGAAAACCACTACGTAGAAGATACTACGTGTAGGATTATGGTGGGCAACAGTTTTTAAGGATGCAAAGGAGTATTTTCATGCTTGTGATGTCTGTCAGAGGTTAGGAAAGCCATCCAAGAGGGATTAGATTCCATTAAGACCTCAGGTAACTGTTAAAGTGTTTGAAAAATGGGAAATTGACTTTGTATGTCCAATCAACCCACCAGCTAGAAGATCACGAGAAAGATATATTATTACAACAACATAATACTTAACCACATGGGTTGAAGAAGCAATAGTAAAATATTGCAAAACAAAAACTACATCACAATTTCTATTTGAACAAGTGATTACAAGATTTGGATGCCCTAGAATTCTGATGAGTGATCAGGGAACTCATTTTATCAATAGTACCATCCAGACAATCACTGAATAATTTGAGATACATCATCATAAGATCACTCCATACCATCCTCAAGCTAATGGAACAATGGAAACATTTAACAAGATATTGGAGAATGGATTAACCAAAATGTGTAATGTGAATAGGGATGATTGTGTTATGATCCAAAGGGGGGCATATATGGGCCTAATGTACATGCAATGTGTAAATATATATGTAATGGGGTTGGACTAGTAGAAAATGGGCCTCATGTACAAAATGTGAGCATGGAGCACAACTCCAAGATAGATAAGTTACACAATAACTCCTTAAATAATAGGGGAGCCCCCTCCAAATAACCAAATACCATTCATACTTCACAATTCACCTCCCATAATAATGAATACATGATCTCTTATATATAGTTATTCACACTTGCACATGAGGCCCCTTTTCTACTAGGACGACCCCATTACATATATATGTATACATTACATGTACATTTAGGCCCACATATGCCCCCCCTTGGGGTCATATCATATACATTTATCCATATATATGCCCCTGTTGGGTCATAATAGATTGGGATTTGAATATACCAACAATATTACGGGCTTATAGAACTACATACAAGAAACTCACAGGGAATACCCCTTTCAGATTGGTGTATGGTAAGGAAGAAGAAGTCCCTTTGGAGTATTTGATACCTAGTTTATGCATTGCAACCATTACAAACATGATAGAAAGAGGAATAACTCAAGAAATATTGTCTCAAATCATGTAGTTAGAAGAAGACACGATTATGACTGGTTTCCATAAGGAGGTACAGAAAGAAAAGGAAAAATCTTGGCATGATAGACACATCAAGAAGAAAAAATTTAAGGAAGGAGATTTGATTCTCCTCTATGAAACAAAATTCTTACAACACCCAGGGAAATTGAGAATGAAAATGCTAGGGCCATATGAGATAAAGTCTATCACAGATGGAGGTGTTGTGTAGTTACAAGATTTAGCAGGCAAAGAGATTCAAGGAAAGGTTAATGGAAGTCGAATGAAACTCTATAGGGACATTCGACCCAGTAACCCTTAATATATGCAACGCAAAAAAGTAGAATTGTACATAGTGTATACAACAAAAAATGAGAAAGAAAGAAAAAATTCGAAAAAGAATAAAAGAAGAAAAAAAATAGAAAAATATGAAGTAGATGGATAAGTGTTTTACATGCAGAGTTAGATGATACAAAATGCAGAAGACAATAATTGGAATAAATGAACCTAAATACACTATGCGCTAGACAAAGGTGACTAGATAGAAAAATCAACACGCCGATATCGAAACTAGCTGGAAAAAAGGAAAAATACAGTGGTTGGAAAAGTACAACATGATAGAGCATTTATGGAACGACTATAAAGGTGGAAAATGTGAACATGTAGACTCATTGTGACTTGGTGAAAATGAGAGCTAAGAAAGAAAATTTAGTGCAAACATGTGATTTCAAAGTGTTAAGTGAATATTCAGAGCAACAATATCATAATTTAACAATATGGCGCCACCAAAGGTTGGAGCTCCCAGTCGGGTTGCAAGGAAAACAAGTAGTGACACAAGGTCACCACAAGTTACAATGAATAATTGGTTAAAAATTCAAATTGAGGGATTGGTGAATGTGGATGTCATTCCTTCACTATTCATTGAGTCGGTTAATCCCACACTTGTAGAAGAACAACATGTTCTAGCGACAGGGGAAATGGAGGTTGATACCAAGTGAAAAACAAAAAACCTTATCACAGAGAAAAGCCCTACACAACAACTTGGACTAGGAATATCACAACCATAGGTAGAGCCAAATGATGAAGATGATGAAAGAATGGAGTCAAATGAGGTACAACACCCTGTTGCATAGCCAATGCAACTGTCAGATGAAGCGCAGATGGAAGATATTACATGCCAGCAAGATTCAGACGCAGAAGAAGACGAGGAAGAGAACCGGGAAGAAATGGCAGGGCCATCAGTAGGACAAAAGAGGACTAGGGAAAAACCTACTGCAGAAAGAACACCAAGCAAATAGAAGGAATTAACACTTTCACTGCCAAAGATACCAGATGGAGTCAAAATAGTTGGTGACATGTTAGGGTCCATTAATAAACTAAGGTATGTTGATCACGATGTGAAAGACAAAAACAAATTCCTTGAGTTTTCACTGCAATTGTACATGAAGAGAAAAGGAAAGAGTCCATCAGGGGCTCCCATTTAGGAACCAAAGCAGTGGATTGCATGACTTTATAACAGAGGGAACATGAACCTACTAGAGATTCCCCACTTTGGGAGGCGAAAATATGTGAATTCATATGTCAAACAACTTTTGGCACTGGTACATGGAGGTATCTTATGGATGGAGAGGCCTATCTCTATAGATGTATATTTAATTGCAGATAGTATAGGTTTACCGACAAATGGAGAAAATGAGAACAATATCTGGATGAAAAGACAAAGGAAAAAACTTGAGAATAACAGATGAAGAAGAAATATGACACTAAGAGAGGGTCTCTGGGAATAATCATTAATAGGATCAATGAGCCAATAACGAGTTTGGAAAATAAATTGATGGCATGTAAATTGTTGAGGAATTTTCTCAAGGAAGAAGCACTTGTAGGAGTAATAGAAGCAACAACGTAGTACACAAAGGGGTGTTTACTCAGTTGGGCTTCTTTTTATTGAATTTATTCTTGGAAGACTGCAAGGATGCACAAGATCTAGGAACATAGTTCCATTATTCATGGTTGATTATACTGATAACATTGGTTGGTTGGGGAGAATTGAAATAGAATGGATTTTTCTAAAGGATAGAGAAGTGTCACATAGTGAAAGATACAACATTTTGGCATACTTCAGATGCGAAGAGAAGGAAGGAAAATTATACCATTTTTACCATGTTTTTTGATGAGATGCAAGAAAATATAGCTAATACATGGAGAATACCACCAGAAGTGGTGACAAAAAATCAAGGGATAGCAGATTCTAAGGCTTCCAAACATAACATGTGGATCCATGCCAAAAGGGATCCTAAGAAGGAGTGGATACAACTGAGATATGTTTTCACAAGAGAGGAAGTGCATTGATCCAGGTGGATATCGGTGGCCACCCACCTTTTCCAACTGGCTTAAAACAATTTTTTGGCAATTTTGGCAATTTACTATATTTAGCAGGTTTTAACTTTTGGGGCCATTTTGAGGGCCTAAATGAAGGTTTTTCGAGATAGAGTTTCTCAATGATAGTCAAAATAATGATTGAGACCCCAAAATTAATCTCCTCGGTGATACCTTTCCAACGAGCTATCATACGCCTAAAATAGAGATCATATGCAAAAGTTACGACCTCGGGAAGTTGATGTACTAACTTACCCAAACGGGGCCCACATAAATTTTGGCGCTCCATCTCATAGGGTTAGGTTTTTGGATGTATATGGTTTTTGGCATTCCTGTTTATTGTAAAAAGGCCTTCAAAGCCTCATTGTAATCATCTTATTGTGAATGCGAGTAGCCGTCACATCTATTCTCAGAGATAAACTGCCACCATTCTAACGAGTCTTTCACTTTGTAGTTTTATTGTCTCTGTACATTTCTTTCATTAATAGAAATCATGTATTACTGTATCTCTGTGTTTATGGTTGCATCTCTAATATATTTATGTTATATTATTGGATATACACGATATCTCTGTGCATTTATTTATTATATCTCCTCTCTCATTTCATGCCATGAGAAGACAAAGAAGGACACTGGAAAATGGTGTGATTTCCACAAAATCCCTTGGCACAACACTGATGAATGTCGCTCAAAATAGTCATTGGTGGCCAAGATCAAAGACAAGGAGCCGAACCCTGATTCAGAAAACATTCGTAAATGACAGATCATTGATGTAGACCCCACTGCTATTGTCGCAATCGCAACAATTCAACCAGAAGAACCAACAGATCCTGAAGAGGGGGAGCACATTTTTCATTCAGAGATGTGGGTGAAGGGAACCCTGCTACATTTTATTCTTGATAGTGGAAGCGAGGAAAACCTCATCTCAGTAGAGGTCATAAAACAGTTGGGATTGTCGACAACACCACACCTACATCCATACAACATCAGGTGGCTTTGGCAAGGATGAGATCTTCGTGTCAGCCAATAGTGTCGATTGTCATATGACATCCAACCCTTCAAGGATGAGGTATTATGTGATGTTTCCCCACTAGATGTATATGATGTTCTCTTGGGCCAACCATATATGTGGAGACGCCATGTTTTTTATGAGTCTCGACCCCGTAGTGTCATTGTTACTTTGGGGGTTCATCTCTAGAGAATACCAGAGGTAGTTCCAACTATTGTTCCACCTAAAAAGTGCCACAAGGTAGTATCTCATACTGCAAAATTCAGCTTCTTCATAATCTGTTCAAAAGGGGAACAAAAGGACACTGCAACCACTACAGTCTCGCCCCCTGCACCTTCTATCCAACAAAAGTAGGTCGACAAGATTGTAGAAAAGTGAAAAGATTCCTTATGCACATCGTCCTCTCATGTAGCTTGACTTTTTGAATAGCCTAAGCTTCAACAGGTTCATGACAGACTTCCACAAACTGAGCAGGCGACATCTCCAGCAATACAAGCATCTCACCAAGATGCAGATCCAACAAACGCTTTCCCCTCTCCCATGGGAAATCAATGCAATGGAGACCATTTCTTCCTAAGGAGGGAGGATTGATATAGGTGGATATCGGTGGCCACCCACCTTTTTCGACTGGCTCAAAACAATTTTCTGGCAATTTTGGCAATTTACTATTTTTAGCAGGTTTTAACTTTTGAGGCCATTTTGAGGGCCTAAATGAAGTTTTTTAGAGATACAAAGGTAATTGACCCCCCAAAATGATTCTCATCGATGATACCTTTCTAATGAGCTATCATACGCCTAAAACAGAGATCGTATGCAAAAGTTACGACCCCGGGAAGTTGATGTACTAACTTACCCAAACGGGGCCCACATGAATTTTGGTGCTCCATCTCCTAGGGTTAGTTTTTTGGATGTCTAGGGTTTTTGGAATTCCTGTTTATTGTAAAAAGGCCTTCATAGCCTCATTGTAATCATCTTCTTGTGAATGCAAGTAGCCGTCACATCTCTTCTCAGAGATAAACTGCCACCATTCTAGCGAGTCTTTCACTCTGTATCTTTACAGTCTCTGTACATTTCTTTCATTAATATAAATTGTGTATTATTGTATCTCTGTGTTTATGGTTGCATCTCTGATATATTTATGTTATATTATTGGATATATGTGATATCTCTGTGCATTTTTTTATTATATCTCCGCTCTCATTTCGTGCCGAAAATAATCCGGATCATGCAGTGGGTCATAAAGGATTGTCATGAGGAATGGAAGGTACCAGTGATTTCAAAGAAGGTTCCAAAAAATAAGAAGCAAGTAGAGGTTTTCCCTTCAAATCAGTTAACAAGTCTAGCAGTGAATACAAGGAAATTAGCAGAGCTTGCCAAAGCAATGGGGTGTATTTAAACTATCATGAAGCAAAGGAAGAAAGATACCATCCCTAAGGCTCTAGTTAAGGAAAAGGAGTGCACAATAGAACCAAATGGAGGAGCGCAAAAAGATACAAATACTCCTCTACCAGAGGAAATAGGAGGGGGAAGTATCCCATATTTAGAGATACCAATGACAACAACACATAAACAAACTCTACCATTGAAGAGAACAATGCTACAATCAACAAGCTAGTGCAAGAAGATTAAGGTGCATAAGGGCATTCTTGAGCTTACATTGACCGAACATGATGCAGATTTGGTCATAGATAAAGTACAGTACCATACAACATAAGCGTGGTATGATGTAGACAAGCAAAGGGAGGATATAGTCAAGAAGTTGACTGAGGTAAGGAGGCACTAGAACAATTACAACTCACTACAGCACAACAAAAGGAACATGCACAACAAAAAAATTCTCAAGAAAGAACAGTTCCATCACAGGAAACAATGCATATTGTAGCCATGCAGAGTGACTATTTCAATATCACCCAGGAGATGTTGCAAGTGGATGAGGAGGCAACGCAAAATCCATTAAAGGACATAGATCATTTGGACTTGGTGTTGCCCAAGGTTCCAATGAAGGCACTGTACAAACTTCAAATCAGTTTCACGTAAGAAATATAGTCGAGGGCCCATGCAAATGGAACAAGTCTAAAATTGGCCAATGAAGTAAAGAGCACACTGGAGTTGACAATCAATCAGGTGTATTTCGAGAGAGATATAGTAAAGAAACACATTGGAAAAATGGAGCAGTAGGTGGAAGAAGTGTTTAAAAATATTTATGACAGTGCACAAGAAGGGAACATACCAACAGAGGAGAAGATTGAAAAGATTGGGTAGGGTATGGAGGCTTACAAGAGCCACATTACAGAGTTGACATAACATTTATCACCTAGCACCCCACCAGAAGTTATAACACAAAGGGAACAGGAGGTTACAACTCATACAAAGAGTATTGAGTTGAGCATTCAGGAAATCACATAGTTGTATAATAAAAGTGGATAGTTTTGGATAGATCTGTAGGAGGATGGAAAATGGAAGGAGCTAGACTAGAAAGAGGAAAGTGTAAACACAATCTACAAGAATTGAAGAAAAATAAGAAGACGATGAAAATCTCATACAAATTGAGGAGTGTGTAAGAAATGAAGAACTTGTAGATCTAACTGAAGAGCATATAAGCATAAAAGAAGGTAATCTAGGCGCAATTAGAACCATTTCAAGAAGGCGTAGAGAAAATCCTGATAGATATTGATGAAACTAAGGGTCATATTCAACAAATTGGATTGGAGAATGAAGAATTGCTGAAGGATCCTATCACTGTGCATATTGTGGAGATTGTTGCAGAGAAGAGCGTACAAGTAAAATCTAAAGTTGAAGACATTTCAGGAAGGTTGCAGGAGCTAGAGAAGTTAGTGCAGGAGGCACACACTACCTGAGTGGCTAAGGATGAGCCATAAGTGATTGTTGGGAGCCTGTTGGTGTAGGCAATTTTGGGTAACAACAAAACAATTAAGGAATACAAATAGAAAATGGACCAGAAAAGGAGCGTGCATCGAAGAACAAGGAAATAAGTGCTAAGGAATCATGAAAGCCAAAGGAAGAAGGACGCGGATTAGCCGCATGCAGGAAGTTATAAAGTGGAAAAACCTAACTCACCTAGGGTTAGTGGTTTAGTGATACATATTTTATGAGAATAATGAAATGACTACAGATTATTACTAGATTCTTAACACAAAATAACAGAGATACAATAAAACTGGTTTTCTATTCAATAAGGAAATAAGCTGAAACTATAAAATGCACCAGAAAACAAGCTTGTTGGAATGGTGGTGGCTTATATCTGAAAAGAGATGTAACAACCACGCTCATTCACAATAATATGATTAAAATGAGGCTCTCAAGGCCTTTTTACAATAAATGGGAGTTTCAAAAACCCTAAACATCCAAAAACCTAACCCTAGGAGATGAAGCGCCAAAAGTCAAGTGGGCCCCGTTTGGGTAAGTCAGTACATCAACTTCTAGGGGTCATAATTGTTGCATACGATCTCCGTTTTAGGCGTATGATATCCCGTTGGAAAGATTTATCCGAGGACTACAACAGTTGCACAATTGCAACATACCCCAAAAAACGTCGTTTAGGGCCTCAAAACGGCTCCGAAAGTTCAGGACCCGAAAAACTACTAAAAATAGTAAATTATCAAAATTGCTAGAAAGTTGATTTGAGCTAGCTGGAAAAGGTGGGTGGCCACCAATATCCACCTGGATCAATCCTCCATCCTTAGGAAGCAATGGTATCCATTGCATTGATTTCCCCCATCATATGAGGAAATTTCTACTGAATTTGGTCTCGGGTGAGCCACTTGCCTTGGTGCAGAAGCTGCCCTGCTTTGACGACTCGATAAAGCTGGATCCTTTGTTGTCGAGTGCCCTTGATCTGTGTGTCCACAATATGATCAATGGATGCCTATTGTATGCAGTCGGGTTTGAGCTCTATTGGTGTCAGCTGTTCTTCTACGTTTGAGGTGTCCAATAATGGTGGGAAATAAGGCCGAAGGAGGTCCACGTTGAACACTGGGTGTAGGCCGAGGAAAGGAGGAATGTTGAGTGAAAAATCATTATCCCCCACAACCTTAGTGATGGTGTACGACCCATAACGGAGTGGTCGAAGCTTCCAATGGGGTCCTGTAAGGCGTTCTTTCTGTAAGTGCAACCAAACTTTGTCTCCCACCTGAAACTTATGTGGAACCCGATGTTGATCATGGCGTTGCTTGTACTTGTCATTGGACTTCTGTAGGATATCCTGAACCTATTGGCGGATGTGTTGGATCCTCTCAATGAACCAGGTGGCTTTGTCAACCTCAGTTGGAGCAGGAGAGGAGTTGGTCGAGGTGACTGCAAGGGGAAGTGCAACATCTATGGGACCCAATGGTTGGAATCCCAACCCCACTTGAAAGGGGTTGTGGCTGGTTGAGCTATGCAGAGCTCGATTGTAGCTATGATGGACATAGGGAAGACTCTCATCCCATGTGCGAGGGTGCTTGGAATTATACATGCACAAGATATGCATGATCATTTGATTTACGACCTCAGTTTGGCCATTTGTCTGGGGGTGGAAGGTCGTGGATTTGGTGAGCTTGGTGTCCAGCAGTGACCAGAGGCTTGACCAAAATGTGCTGAGAAATCGACTATCCTGATCCGAGAAAATAGTTTGTGGGATTCCAAAATGTACCCAGACTCGTTCAAGAAGAGCTTGGCAGTGGCTTCTGCTGTGATTCTCTTCTTGCAAGAAACCATAATTGCCATCTTAGAAAAGCGATCGACAACCACAAAAAAACAGTCATTTCCCCACTTGGTGGATGGTAGGCCCGACATGTAGTCTATTGAGATGGATTCCCATGGTCTATCAGGAGTAGGAAGAGGGGTGTAAAAGCCCTATTTCTTAGTGGTTGGTTTGGCAATAGTTCAGGCAGTGCAAGAACTGATATACTTGCTGATCTCCTGTCAAAGTTTCGGCCAGTAGAAATGTTTTTGTAGCATCACCACTATCTTTTTGATGCTGAAGTGTCCTGCCACTCGGCTATAGTGGGCTTCCCAGATCATCTTCACTTTCTCACTTGAGGGAAGACATATATGGCCCAGACGACACAACAACCCATACTGAAGATGGAAATTATCGACAACTGCCTTTGAACCCAACATTTGGTAGGTGGTGGTGAAGTCTGGGTCAGTCTCATAGAGTTGGGGCCATCCAGAGGTCTCATGGCTATAGGAGTCTAGCACTGTGGTAAGTGTCACGACTAGTGGTCTGCTGAGGCAATCAACGACGCGGTTGGTGATTCTTGTTTTATACTTGATGTTGAGGTGGAATTACTGCAAGTATGTGGACCACTTTTGATGGCGGTCATTCTGCAATTTTCCTTGTGTCTGCATGAACTGCAATGGCTTATGATCAGTGTGGATGACTGTCTCCCTCCCAAGAATGTAATGTCTCCACTAGCGGTAGGCTTGCACAATGGAGTACATTTATTTGTCGTAGGTAGGGTACTTACAAACAACATCTGATAGTGTCACACTATGATAGGCCATGGGGTGGTCGTGCTACATGAAAACGACACCCACAACATAGTCTGAAGCATCGGTCTCAATCTCAAAGGGTTGTTGTAGGTCTGGTATTTAAAGTACTGGGGCTGAGAAGAAGCATTGCTTCAAATCATCAAACACTTGTTGTTGGGGTGGGCCCCATGCAAATTTCACCTTACCACCACCCCTGGTTATTTAGCTGAGGGCCCATGCAATATGGGAGAATCCCAACACAAACCTGCGGTAGAAATTGGCAAGGCCCAAGAAGCTTCGAAGCTCAGTGAGTGTGTTTGGGGCTGGCCAGTCACGGATGACTTGGATCTTGGATGGATCCACATGTACACCATGTTGATAAATGATTGTAGCCTAGGTAATGTACCCTGTCCATGCTGAAGGAGCATTTTTCCAAGTTGGCGTATAGCTTGTGTTGCCGCAGGGTGTGCAGAACTTGTTGAATATGCTGCAAGTGTTCGGCCCAAGTCTTGCTGTAAATGAGAATATCATCAAGATACACCACTACAAAAGTATTGGTGAATGGTCGCAGGATATCATCCATCATCCTCATGAAAGTGGCTGGAACATTTGTCAGACCAAAGGGCATGACCAACCATTCAAAAAGGCCTTCCTTTGACTTGAAGGCGGTCTTCCAAACATTTGTCTGTTCTATCAAGACCCGGTGGTAACCAGACTTCATATCAATCTTACTGAAGTATTTTTCCCCCATGAGTTGATCAAGGAGGTCGTCGATTCAGGCAATCAGGTACTGGTTTCTGACTGTGATTTTATTTAGAGCCCTATAATCAATGAAAAGTCACCAGGTTCCATCTTTCTTCTGTACCAACACGATTGGGCTCCCACAAGGTGATGAGCTAGGAAGAATGTGCCTCTTGTGGAACAATTCTTGGATCTGTCACTTGATATCCTCATTCTCTAACAAAGAGTGGTGATAGACTGGCCCATTGGGAAGCAGTGCACCAGGGGTCAGATCGATGGGGTGCTTGACCTGACAGTGGAGAGGTACCCTGGTAGGTGAGGAGAAGATATCTAAGTATTCTTCCATGACCTTATATACTTTCTTCTGTTGTGTGGAGAGGTCGGCCGCAGAGACCCTAGATGTGGCTATGATTTTTCTCTCATTCTGAGAGTGAATCAAGAAGAAGACAAACTTCCCCATATGAGAGATGACCTTCCTACATTTCTTAGCAGAGATCAAGGAAATAACACTAGGTGGGATAGCCTCGGGTATCCTTTACAATTTTCTATTCAAAGTAATAATTACACTACGAGGCCTAGACTCATATACAACATGACATTTCCATAAATAAGGTTGGCCCAAAAGAACATCACAAAATTCGAGAGGAGAAACATCACACAATACCTCATATTTGAAGGGCTTGATGTCATACGACAGTTGACACTGTTGGCTAACACGGAGATCGCTTCTTTGGCAGAGCCATCCAATGGTGTAGGGTTTTGGATGCAACATTGTTGGCAGGGCCATCCGCTTGATGACCTCTACTGAGATGAGGTTCTTTTGGATACCACTATCAACGATGAAGTGTAGTGGGGTTCCTTTTACCCATATCTATGAATGGAATAGGCACTCTCCTTCTTTTGGCTCGTCTGTTTCACCATGTTGGATCTTGGTGGTAGAAATGATGGCACTGGGTTCCGCGTCAATGATTTGTCTTCCCCTTTCTAGTTCTGACTCAGAGTCAGAACCCACATCTGATTCAAAGGCTTTCACTTTGGCCACCAGTGTCTACTTTGAGCGACAGTCAATAGTGTTATTCCAAGGGCTCTTATGGAAGTCACACCACTTCCCGGTATATTTCTTTGTCTTTCCAGTGTCCTTCTTTGCTTGCGTCTTGGACTGGTTGTCATGATACTGTCCATCTTTTCTCTATCCTTTGTTTTGTGGGTTGGGGCTGCCCTTTCCTGGATTTTGTTGTGAGGGGTTCTGTTACACATTATTTTCGTCATCCCTATGACCGTTAATGATGTAAACCTATTTGTTGCCTTCAGAGGGGTCAGTGGCTTGAGTTCTTGAAGAGAGAAGGGAGAAGAACTTTTCCTGAGAAAAGAAGTTGCATTTTCCCTTGTAAAAACCCTGTTAAGAAAAGGGAAGTTCACAGGTTGCTATATAGGTAGGGTGCAAGAATGCTTGATTCTTGCAGGTTGCACCATAGCTAGGGTGCGAGATGTTCGCAGGTTTCTCTATAGGTAGGGTGCGAGAATGCCTACACGTGGGAAAAACAAGCATTTTCTCGAATCTTCTAGAAGGAGAAAATTCTATGGTGAGGTGGCATCCAAATGGTTTGGATCTTACATGCTTTCATGATTTAGTGGGATCATCCTAACCTCCTCACCTTATCCTCTTCAACTTATAAAAGGAGAGGAGTTCTCATGGAGAAAGTTATCTTTGGTTAGCTTTGGAGCTTTTGGGATTAGCTTGGATTGGATTGAGCTTTGGAGATTTTTAGCTTGGCTAGATGAGCCACTTTGTCAAGATAGATTGTGAATATTATTAGATCTCTGCTCTCATAATTCTTGGAGTGAAAGTGTGTGGGGAACGAAGGATAGTTGGAAGGGACCTTACGACATCAAGGCCATGGTTGTAATATCTCTTTCACATTTAATATGATACAGTAATATGATTCTTTCCTATAAAGCTTGTTGTGTTTTATTGTATGATTCCTTGATCACATACAGAGGTTTATATTGAGTTTATGCTATTGCCATCACTTTGGTTGGTTGTGTTCTTTTGCAAGTTAATCATTGTATGAGCATTGGAACGGAGCTAGGATAGCGATGGCGAGAGGAAGTGACATTTAAACGATATGTCACTCATCCCTCTTTAGTTAGTAAATTCAATATCTAAAACTTAAGGAAAGCATCATGTTCTGGTGTGTTTTGTTCTAGATCTAGGTGGATCTAGGGATATTTTTTAGTGTCTGCACCTATTGATTAGTCCGATAATAGGTTCCTAGACCCAAATTGTTGCATCTTTTGTTTGAGCTTCTGCTTGATTTTGACGGCATATCGGTAGGTCATGCCCAAGGATGAGATGTCCAGAAATTCCATTTTAGTCTGGATATATCTATGCATAGCACCGTGATACTTGAGCACCAGATGTCTCTTTGAATATTTGATACCCATCTTGGTGCACAAGGTATGGAAGATATTTGTGAAATCTGGCATTGCTTGGTCTCTTTCTTGCCGTAGTGTGGTCCATTTATATACAAGTCGTCATAACTTCCAACATGGTAGTATTGTTCCTTAATAAAATCCCTGAAGGATTCCCAAGTGGTCGTGACTGTAAATAATGAGGGTTCCTTTGTTTCCTTTTTCTCACAGAAAGTTTCCCACCAATCTTTGACATGGGGAACGACTTTGAGGAGCACAAAAGTAATCTTTTCTCTATTCGAAAAGTTATGGACAGAGAAATACCCTTATAGTAGATTCAACCACTTGTCTACAACATCTCTGTCTATCTGACCTTCAAATATAGGAATATCGAAGTTTATTTGTACCTTGAAGGGGGCGGTGCCTCCGCTCGAAGAAGATGCATCACCTGTTGGTAGTCACCGAAGGGTTTGCGCGAAATCATCCATCATCTCGTTCCTCTGTTGCATGAGGGCTTCCTCAATCAATAGTTTGAAAGGATCTCCTATCCCATCATATTTATTTTCTCCTTCCATGAGAGGTTTCTTAGGTGTGCGAGAGCTTTTGTCCTCAAGAGAAGCAAGCTCGAGACCCAAATATTTGTACTCTGACCTCGTTGGGGACATGCATTAAGACGACAAGCAGCAGACCGCTCTGATACCACGGATCTGGATTTTATGGGCAGAATGAAATGAATACAGATTATTACTATATGCTTAACACAAAATAACAAAGATACAATAAAACTGGTTTTCTATTCAATAAAGAAATAAGCTGAAACTGTAAAATGCAGTGGAAAACAAGCTTGCTGGAATGGTGGCGGCTTATCTCTGAGAAGAGATGTGACGATCATGCTCATTCACAAGAAGATGATTACAATGAGGCTCTCAAGTCCTTTTTAGAATAAACAAGAGTTTCAAAAACCCTAAACATCTAAAAACCTAACCATACGAGATGAAGTGCCAAAAGTCATGTGGGCCCCGTTTGGGTAAGTCAGTACATCAACTTCCCGGGGTCGTAAGTTTTTCATACAATCTTCGTTTTAGGCGTATGATATCCCATTGGAAATATCTATCTGAGGACTACAATAGTTCCACAATTGCAACATACCCCCAAAAACGTCATTTAGGGCGTGAAAACGACTCCGGAAGTTCAGGACCCGAAAAACTGCTAAAAATAGTAAATTATCAAAATTGCTAGAAAGTTGTTTTGAGCCAGCTGGAAAAGGTGGGTGGCCACCGATATCCACTTGGATCATTTAGGGTTTTGGTCATTGTTGTAACAATTTTTAACCCATTTTTGTAGTATAAATATGTATTGTGAGATTTGAGGAGATTTAGTTATTTTTTGTATGAGTTTTGTTGAGATTTTTGGAGCTAATAGTGAGATAATCTTAGAATGAGTTTTGAGAGAGAAATATGCATTGTAACTAAGGGCAAGTTTGCAATATTTGGAGCTTGGTAACATATTTTCAACCTCACTATATTCAATTGTATTCAGATGTAATACGCACAACACTACGACTTTTGATGAAGAATAAGAAAAGAGAAAAAAATGCTAGATCTTTGTGGGCGTACCCCAGGGGGGTGAACCACGATAAAACATGTGTCTTTGTGTGGAATGTTTTCTTTATTTCTTGTTTGTTATGTTGAATGAATGAATCTAATAGTAGTAGAATGCAACGTGCACTGGAATAGTCATGATGTTTACTGCAACATGAATCTTAAGTGAATGTGAATGGTTACAAAATGGTAGACCTATATTTAATGAGGTGGTAGAATAATAGATCTGATGAATTTTTAGGTAGAGGGAATGTATAGCATCCCCATAGTAACATTCCTTCCAATATTTTGGACATCTGGGTCCTACAGTCACCCATAAATCCATTGTGGGCAAGACTTCATTTTGCACTTTGTGTGCAGTGTTTCCTTCTGGTCTCCAGAAGGGATGATGGTTTGTAGGGTTTTGTTGGAAACCTAAAGTAGAACCCTAGTTATCCCATTAACATCCAACAATGTTCCCAAGGAAAAGATGAGCAAGATGGACAACAAGGAAGTCGAGTGTATTTTCATTGGATACAAAGAAGGAATGAAAGGATATAAGCTATGGGATCCTGCATCAAGGAAAACAATGTACAGTCGATATGTGGTATTCAAAGAAGTCACAAGTAAGTTCGATCCTAAGTAAATTGTTCAGATCGAGAATAATCTAGAGAAGGTGCAATTTGAACTGAGGAACAAAGAATATGATTCATATGAGTCAACTGAATCAAAAGAAGAGGTGGAACAACTGACCCCAGGTGTATGGAGGCAAAAATGAATAAGAAAACCATTCGAAAGGTAAAGTCCACCCGAATTCCATTTTGCATTCATGTTAACTACCACTGATGATGAGCCCAAGTCAATCATGGAGGTAGTCGACTTAGCAAAGGGAAATCTCTGGAAGGACGTCATGGTTGAAGAGATGGAATCCTTGCACAAGAATGAGACATGGGACTTAGTCAAATTACCTAGTGGAAGAAATCTTGTCGGTAGAAAATGAGTATTCAAGAAGAAGATGAATGCAGCAGGTCAAGTCAAGAAATTAAAATCTCAACTGGTAGCGAAAGGATATTCCTAAGTCGAAGGAGTCGACTTCGGTGATATTTTTTCCCCTTTCACAAAATTAACTTCCATTAGAGTACTAATGCCTCTAGTTGCAACATTTGATCTAGAAATAGAACAGATGGATGTGAAGATAGTGTTCCTACATAGGGACCTAAAATAGGAAATCTACATGAAATAGCCTAAAGAATCTGTAGTAAAGGGAAAGAAATATTTGGTGTGAAAACTAAAAAAATCCCTTTATGGTCTAAAGCAATCACCAAGGACGTGGTACCAAATGTTTGACACATACATCCTTATATTTGGGTTTGTGAGAAGAAAATTTGATCACTACATATATTCCAAAGAAGAAGGTGGAAATTTCATATATGCATCATTGTATGTTGACGACATGTTGGTGATTAGAAATAGCATGGACGCAATAAAGGAGGTGAATAAGAAGCTATCCTCCAAGTTGAACATGAAGGATCTTGGTTCAAAGAACTTCATTCTAGGAATGTATATGAAGAGAGATCAAGAAGATAGAAAGGTTTGGTTGAACCAAATGAAGTATATTAAAACAATTTTGAAACATTTCAACATGCGGAATTGTAAACCTATGAAGGTACCAATTATTGTGGGAGAAAGGCTAACTGTTGAACCGTGTCTAAAGAAACAAGAGGAAATAGAGGACATGGCACATGTTCCCTATGAAAGTGTTATTGGTAGTCTAATGTATGCGGTGATCTGCACTCGACCAAAAATTTCCCATGCAGTGGGAGTCTTGAGAAGATACATTTCGACACACGGGAAGGATCACTGGATAGATTTCAAAAGAGTATTCAAGTATTTTTTTGGAACAAAATATTAAGCTATATGATACCAAGGAAAATCTGGAGGTGACAATGAATTAAATTTACTTGAATTTGTCAACACCAAATGGGATGGAGGTATGGATTGACGGAGGTTGACCAGAGGATATGTGTTAAAAATGTTCAATGGAGAAATCCGCTAGATGAGTAAGAGACATGAATTCATAGCCCTGTCAACAACAAAAGATGAGTACATGGAAACCACTCATGGAAGAAAAGAAGCAGTATGGCTGCAAAGGCTATGTTCACGAATTGGGTTTGAGCAGAGAGCTATGAAGTTAAGTTGCGATAGTAAAAGAACAATATTTCTGGTAAAGAACACTACTTATCATTCTAAGACTAATCACATTGATGTAAAATACCATTTTGTGAGAGACATGGTGGAAATAAGCAAGGTGTTGCTGGAGAAAGTAGACACGTTGGAAAACATAATAGACTATTTGACCAAGTTTGTGGGTGTTGTGAACTTCTCTTGGTGCAAAGAGGTAATGGGCATTGTTTCCCTGGGTCTGTTAACAAGAGTTCATGGGTCTCCCGGTTTTAGAAAATAAAACAATAAGTGGGAGAATGTTGGGTTGTTATATTCTTTGTGGTGAAAGTCTAGTTGAGGTGGATTGACTAACAGTTCAATTCGAAGGTCAAGGTTGTAATGTCCCCAAGGCCGATCCCTATTGTAAATCATGTCTATGAAGTATAAAGATTGCATTATGAATTGTAATTATTTTTTATAGGCTGGTGAGCCAAGTCATATATGCTAGTGGGATTATGTGTTATTAGGCTAGGGAGCCTAAGTGTTGAAGGCCAGGAGCCTAATTTTTTGTATATGTAATTATGTATAGTATTAATACAAAACATCTCTACATGTAGACTCACAACGATGAATGAGTGATGGGGGGCTAAGCATCCACAAAGCCTGGGTAAGGGAGAGGGGGCTCAGAGGTTGGAAGAGGGGCTAATCTGAGGGGTCTTAAACCCTTGAGAATAATATTAAATTATTGTTATTGCAAATATGTGTTAATGTGATGTTTTATCCTAAGTTCTTTGGAAGGACGAGTGACTTCCAAACGGGAAGGAACAAGCTTCATGGGTGACAAGTGTCAACCCAAGTGCATGCAGTTAAAACTGTTGAGTTGAGCCATGATGAGGGTTCCTCCTCCATTCTACCATCGACTGTCTCAACCGGGAATCCCGTATGGCCTCTACAAGAATACCCTCATGCAACTCTGAAACCAAAAAGGCCTATGTTGATTTCTGGAGGAGCCGATACGCCCTCTGTCAAAACCGTCGAGTTTGTGTTCGACCTTCGCATGGATTTCTTATCATGCATCCCCAAAACCCAAAACCGTGAGTCTGTTCTGTATGGATGGTTGGGAAAACCGAATGTCCTGTAATTGTTGAGCCTGGTTAGGTTGAAGCGTCTATCTGTCATTTGTTTAGGAAACCTATGTTTGTTTTCCTAGTTGACTGTGGTAGCCACGCAGTTCTTGGTTGGGTGTGGTTTGTTGTTGTTGTATGTTCGTTGCTGAGCCTTGTTGTTTTTCTACTTTGTACGGGAATGAGATTAAGGAAACCGGTTGTATGACCTGTGTGTAACCTCTCTCCAGGTGAGGGAGGTGATTGTTGTTGAAGAGACAGGTTTTACCAAGCCTGTGAGCGACTCTCTGCAGGTGAGAGAGTGCATAGAGGAAGGAGAGAGCTCTTGGAAGGAACCTTGTATATTCCATAGAGCTCGAAGATTTTCGGTCCGGTCTGTTGCTGAAGCCCAAGGCAAGGGAAGTTAGAAGCCGAAGGACTGTCTAGGTGACAGAGAAGGTGTATACTCCTGGGGTGGGACAGGCATGTGGGGAAGGAGAGTCTATGGGCAGTTGGCATAAATGGTTCCTGGGAGAGAATCCTCCTTCTTTTACGTGTATTCTTCCTGTAAACCTTACCTAGCCTAGGATTCCTTACCCATGGAGCTTAGTCACAGCTTAGGGGTGACCTACTACTAAGAGTGAGGAGAAGCGTGGTCTAAGGCTAGGAGGTTCGTGGAAGGTCTACACGCAGTTGGTGGTGAATGACAGTTTCAAAGATGAGTGCCACTATTTTTTGTAATTCTGTAATTAATTAAATTGCATACCTGTGATTCTTGCAATGTTATCACGTATTTTGTTGTGCATATGAATTATTGTTATTTCCATTACCTCTGAAATGCTAGCAGTAATTCTGTGTTTAACTGTAATTAAGCATTTTAAGTTCATTAGAATGCATAATGTGTCCCAGAAGTGTTTTTCCATGTAGTAGCGTTGGCCCGACCGTGGGGTTGATGGCCGGGGCATTACAGTATGGTATCATATCCTGGTTTTAACGCTGAGCCTGGATGGGATGGATAAGTGGTATTTGGACCAAGGTTTTGAGAAGAAATTGTGTCTGGAGGACTAATTTCAGACCTCAGAATGTTTTTGAGTGTCAATGGACTACTTGATCGTGTTACAAGCTCAGGAGGTGTAGCGGTATTATAAAACTACAACCAGTTTGGTATATGGCCATACGGAGAGAGAGAAATCCACACCAGAAGTGTTGGATCAAGTAGATGAAAGTTCAGAAGGAGGGTACTAAGTCATTGTCCAGAAGTCCTTGAGAAGCAGAGTTGGACGGTCATAATTCTCTGTGGAGAATTCGCGAAATCGCGAGGACCGTAAGATAGCCAGAAGTTGCAAGGTGGTTAGTGGATGGAGAAACTCACCACCCTAGGATCCAGAATAAACGTGGGTCATTGATCGTGGTTGGTTTGAACCGCTAGATCATTTCATGAATTCAGGGATCGTGAACTTGGAGCGTAGGCCAAATTCTTGGTCACTCCAAGACCCGAATCGCGAAAGAGATTAACAAGGGTAGAATCGGATGGTGGAGTGCTTCTAGGAAGAAGTGCTGAAATATCGTGAGCCATCGGATCCAACCAACTAGCGAGGAAGTTAGGGCTGAAGAGCTTTGATAGGTGTAAGCGTAGGAGAGATCTGGATCGTCAGATCAAGGAAGGCTCACAATCGTTGATCTCATACATGAATTCCAATATCGGAATTCTAGGATTGAAGTGACAATAGATTTGGAGTCGCTGCATCGTGAACTCTCGGTTCACGAAACTCCAAAAAGATCTGGACCGTTGGATCCAAATCATTGAGGATTGTTGGATCTCGTATAATAACTCATGTATCGGAGTTCGGGGAATGGAGTTACCAGTGGTTTGGGTCATTTCATTTTGAACTCTCGGTTACCGAAATCCCAAAACCCGAAGTTCCGAAGTCCTGAAATCTTCAAAGACGGAAGAACTGTAGTGGATTTTTAACCATTGGATGTTGGGTAAATGTGGATCGTCGATCCACCCGATTTACGCGAATTCGGTAAATCGAAACTCTGGGAGATATATGTGTGTACCTTAAACTCTTTGAAGGTCAAAATCTCGAGTAGCACCTAGTAGTCTAGCATTGGTCACAACCTTTGGTTACGAGGGTAGGGAGAAAGAGGGAGCTATCACCTGAAAATTATAGAGCCGAGCAGAACTTGGAAAATTTGTGAAGTCGAAGTGTTTTCTTAAATCGGAATGGTTTTGAATGTGTGGAATTTTCTAAGAATGATGACCTAACAAATCCCTATTGTCTGCACATGTGTTTTCAGAATCTTAGCAAGTGACATAACCGAATAGGGTTGTCATTGAGAGCAGAGAATGGAAGAGGTGCGGATTGCGTCCAATTCAGAGAACGAAAGAGAAGGAAGGACTGCCAACTTGGGAGTCGAAGGGTCAAACTCTAATGGGAAAGGAAAATAAATGGATAAGGAAGGACATATAATGAAAATCATTGAAAGATTGTAGAAAGATGACTAGACTCGCTGAGCTGATAGTCGAAAGCTCATGAAAGTCAGGGATAGGCAAGGTGAATTCAACTTAAGGATGTTGAAGACTCTAGAAAGAATAGAAAATAAATTGAAAAAGGAGAGTGATTCAAGCAAGAAAGAGAGTCACAGGACCCCTGAGAGGAAAAGAAGATCAAGGAGTGTCAACAAACGTCATTGTTGCTCCCCAAAGCATTCTAATAGGGAAGCACACAGTAGTTCAAGCCCATCTCCTACCAGAAAGCACATGAGATCTGGGATGAATTGAAAGGGGAAATGAACAAGATCAAGCCTCCAACATTCGATGGAGAACATAAGAAGGAGGAAGATGTCGAAATTTGGTTCCTTGGTATGAGGAAATACTTTCAATTGCATAATTATTCCTCTCATGCAGAGGGCGGGATTTCCATGTATCAACTAAAGGGAAAGACATCCATGTGGTGGGATCAACTTGTGCAGGTGCATCACATGGAAAGAATTCAAGAGGTATTTCGAGAGGAAATACTTAAATAAAAGATATTATGACATAAAGATGAAAGAGTTCTTTGAACTCAAGCTGGACAACAAGACCATTGATGAGTATGAATGAAAGTTTTTGGAATTACTGAAGTATGTTCTGTTCATCAAAGATGAGTCTGTCAAGATTCAGAGGTACCTGAGTGGATTATCGCCTCCTATTGGGGATAAGATTCAATATGATGACCCAAAGACTATGGAAGAAATGATAAGAAGAGCAAAGTGCTTATTTGAACAACAAAGAGAAAAGCCTACCTTTCGGAAGGCTTGGGATGACTAGAAAAAGTTCAAGAAAGAACAGAGGCAGAAGGGAAATAAACCACCCTTTTTTAGAAATAGTCCTCAAGAACAACCATCTCTTAGAGAGCCCGGGAAGGTTGGAGGGAGTGGGCAAATTTCAAGGCCACCACCTATGGAATGTTGGGGTTGTAAAGAAAACCATAGGTACAGAGATTGCCCCCACAGAAATGATAAAGTAAGAGTTCTCCACAATGTTCAACAAGCTGAAACAGTGGAGGACATGGGCAGTAGAATTCCAAGGATCTACGTAGCCCTGGACAACAAGCAAGATGAGTATTAGTTGCACATGATTGAAGTAGAAGGCATGATCAGAAACCAACCATTTACTATTTTAGTTGATTCATGGGCTAGACATAGTTATATAGACGCTAGAGTGGTAGAAAGTTTGCATTTGATAAGAAGCAAACATGAAAAGTCTTGGTTAGTGAAACTAGCTACAGGAATCAAGAGGAAAGTCACGGAGTTAGTCAAGTCATATCCTGTAGACATGAATGGACTAAGCACAAAGGCCAATTTGAACATTTTATCGTTAGGCTCTTATGACTGTCTAATTGGGATGGACTGGTTGGACCAACACCATGCCATATTGGAATCTCGGAACAAGGCATTCACTTGCTTAGATGAAGAAGGGAATCAAAGAGATGTCCAAGGAATTCCTAGAGCTATTACTGTTAGAGAAATCTCAGCAATGCAACTGAAGAAGTTCTACAAAAAAGGTTGTCGATTATTTGTAGCCCATGTGGGGGAAATGCCTAAGGATAAGGTGTCAAGTATTGAGGATCATGAGGTACTTAAAGAGTTTGAAGATGTATTCCAGGAAGTACCTGGACTACCTCTGAAAAGGGATATCGATTTCTCTGTGAAATTGATGCCTGGAGCAGCTCCAGTGTCAAAGGATTCGTACAAGATGAGTGCGCCAGAACTGAAAGAGTTGCAGCTGCAGCTTGAAGAACTTATGAAGAAGGGGTATACACATCCAAGCATGTCGCCTTGGGGTGTCCTGGTCCTGTTCGTAAAGAAGAAGGATGTAACACTGAGATTGTGCATCGATTTTAGGCAATTGAACAAAGTAATGGTGAAGAACAAGTATCCTTTGTCGAGGATTGATGATCTCTTTGATCAGTTGAAGGATGCAAAGATCTTTTCGAAAATAAATCTAAGATCGGGATATCACCAAGTAAGAGTAAAAGATGAAGACATCAACAAGACATCCTTTAGAACAAGGTATGGTCATTACGAGTTCACAGTGGTGCCGTTTGGACTGTCAAATGCACCCTCTATTTTTATGAGCTTGATGAATGGAGTATTCAAGGACTATCTAGAGAAGTTTGTCATTGTCTTCCTAGATGACATTCTGGTGTATTCTAGGACCGAAGAAGAACATGAACAACATCTGAGGATGGTGTTGCAGGTGCTAAGAGAGCACCATCTGTATGCCAAGCTGAGCAAGTGCTCGTTTTATCAGGAATGGATCCATTACTTGGGACATGTTATCTCGAAAAATGGGATAGCGGTAGACCCTGAGAAAATTGAAGCCATTAGAGAATGGTCAGTGCCAAGGAATGTAATGGAAGTTAGATCCTTCATGGGATTGGCTGGTTATTATAGAAGGTTCTTCGTAGGGTTTTCCAAGACATCTCACCCTATCACTTCCTTCTAAAGAAAGGGCAAACAGTTTCACTGGACAAAGGGATGTGAGGAAAGTTTCCAGCAATTAAAGCAGTTTTTAATCAATGTTCCAATCCCGAGGATTGCATATCCAAATGAAGATTTCATAGTATGCACTGATGCATGCAAAGAAGGACTGGGAGGGGTCCTCAGTCAGAATGGATTTGTAATCTGTTATGAGTCCAGGAAATTAAAAGGGCACGAGAAGAACTATGCAACCCATGACTTGGAGTTGGCAACCATAGTTCATGCTCTAAAGAAATGGAGGCATTACCTCATGGGAAGGAGGTTTGAACTCAGAATAGACCATAACGGTCTGAAATATTTGTTTGATCATCCAACCTTAAATGCTAGACAAAGTAGGTGGCTGGAATTTCTGTGTGAGTATGACTTTGAGATCAAGCATATCAAAGGAAAGGAGAATAAAGTGGCTGATGCACTCAACAGGAGGGTGCATGAATTACATGCTACAACCATTAGCATGTATCGAACTGATATTAAAAGTAGAATTCTGGAGGCTGCAAATGTAGATCTGCAGTACAGAGAATTGGTATCCAAGCTACAACATGGTAAGACGCCATAGAAGATGGAAATTTATAAATTGGAAATAGATGGAATACTACTATACAAGAACATAATTTTTGTACCCAATGTCCAGTGCTTGAAACAGATGATTTTGCAGGAGATGCATAATGTGCCTTATGCAGGGCACCCTGGATATCAGAAAACAGTAGCAATGGTCAAGATCCATTACTTTTGGCCGGGTATGAAGAGAGAGATCATTGAATACATCGCTAGATGTATGGAGTACCGGAAAGTTAAAGATGAGCATAGGCACCCAACAGGGTTGCTACAACCTTTACCCATTCCTGAGTGGAAGTGGGAAGTAGTAACGATGGATTTTATTACAGGATTGCCCAGATCAACCAAGATGGATGATTTGATCATGGTGGTGGTGGACAAGCTTACAAAAGCTGCCCATTTTATTCCACTGAAAACTACTCACAAGGCAACAGATGTTGCTGATATTTTCATAAGGGAAGTGGCACGATTGCACGAAATTCCTAAAACGATTGTGTATGACAGAGACCCAAAATTCACCTCGAATTTCTGGAAAGGATTGTTCAAAGGATTCAGAATGAATATGAACTTTAGTACAGCTTATCATCCTGAGTCTGATGGATAGACAGAGAGGGTGAACAGAGTAATAGAAGACATACTGAGAATGTATGTGATGGACAAACCATCAAGATGGGAAGACTATCTACACTTGGTAGAATTGACCTACAACAATGGGTATCATGCATCATTGAAGATGATCCCATTTGAAGCACTTTATGGAAGAAAGTGAAATACTCCAGTGAGCTGGGATAATCGAGTTGATAGAACAGTAGTTGGGCTAGAGTTGCTCAAGGAGATGGAGGACCAAATGATAAAAATTAAGAAGAATTTGAAAGCTTCCCAGGACAGGCAGAAAATTTATGTTGATAAGAACAAAACCCACAGAGAGTTCAAAGTGGGTGATCATTTTTTCCTGAAAGTGAAAGCTAACAGGAGTTCCTTGAAGCTGGGAAGTTGCGCCAAGTTGGTAGCCAGATTTTGTGGGCCATTTGAAATCCTGGAAAGGATTGAGCCAGTTGCATATATGATTGAATTACCTACATCCATGACTGTACATAATGTGTTCCATGTTTCATTTCTTAAGAAATATATACCAGATGCTAATCATGTTATCGATTGGAATGTGATTCAAGTGGAACAAAAAGGTGTCCTGCAAGTGCATCTTGTGCGCATATTGAACATGAAAAAAAATAGCTCTAGAATCGAGCTATAGGGCTTGTAAAGGTCCAGTAGACTTGGTATGGTCCTGAGGATGTGAAATGGGAGCATGAAGATGTTATGCGGGCAGAGTACCCACATCTTTTTGAAAATTTTGAAAAGATTGCAAATGCAGTGTAAAGTTGCACTGAGGATAGTGCAAAAATAAGGGGAGGGGATTGTAATGTCCCCAAGGCCGAGCCCTGTTTTAAATCATGTCTATGAAGTATAAAGCTTTCATTATGAATTGTAATTATGTTTTATAGGCTAGTGAGCCAAGTCATATAAGCTAGTGGGCTTATGTGTTATTAGGCCAAGGAGCCTAAGTGTTGAAGGCCAGGAGCCTGATTTTTTGTACATGTAATTATGCATAGTATTAATACAAAACATCTCTGTGTGCAGAACGACCACAATGAATGAGTGATGGGGGACTAAGAATCCACAAAGCCTGGGGAAGGGAGAGGGGACTGAGAGGTTGGAAGAGGGGCTAAGCTGAGGGGGCTTAAACCCTTGAGAATAATATTAAATTAGTACTATTCCAAAGTTGTGTTAATGTGATGTTTTATCCTAAATTCTTTGGAAGGATGGGTGAATTCCAAATGGGAAGGAACGAGCTTCATGGGTGACAAGTGTCAACCCAAGCGCATGCAGTTAAAACTATTGAGTTCAGCCATGATGGGGATTCCTCCTCCATTCTACCATCGATTGTCTGAACCGAGAATCTTGTATGACCTCTACAAGAATACCCTCACGCAACTCTGAAACTAAAAAAGCCTATGTTGATTTCTGGAGGAGCCAGTACGCCCTCTGTCAAAAATGTTGAGTATGTGTTTGACCTTCGCGTGGATTTCTTATCACGCATCCCCGAAACCTAGAACTGTGAGTCTGTTCGGTATGGATGGTTGGGAAAACCGAATGTCCCGTAATTTTTGACCCTAGTTGGGTTGAAGCATCTATTTGTCATCTATTTGGGAAACCCATGTTTGTTGTCCCAGTTGACTATGGTGGCCATGTAGTTCTTGACTGGGTGTGGTTTGTTGCTGTTGTATGTTCGTTGCTGAGGCTTGTTGTTTTTCTGCTTTGTATGGGAATGAGATTAAGGAAACCGGTTGTATGACCAATGTGTAACCTCTCTCCAGGTGAGGGAGGTGATTTCTGTTGAAGAGGTAGGTTTTACCAAGCCTGTGAGCGACTCTCTCCAGGTGAGAGAGTACGTGGAGGAAGGAGAGAGCTCTTGGAAGGAACCCTGTAGCTGCCACAGAGCTCAGTGATTTTTGGTCTGGTCTGTTTTTGAAGTCCAAGATAAGGGAGGTTACCAACTGAAGGACTGTCTAGGTGATAGAGAAGGTGTATACGCCTAGGGTGGGACATGCATGTGGGGAAGGAAAGTTTATGGGCAATGGGCATAAGTGGTTCTTGGGAGAGAATCTTCCTTCTTTTACGTGTATTCTTCCAGTAAGCCTTACCTAGCCTAGGATTCCTTACCCGTGGAGCTTAGTCCCAGCTTGGGGGTGACCTACTGCTGAGAGTGAGGAGCAGCGTGGTCTAAGGCTGGGAGGTTCATGGAAGGTCTACACGCAGTTGGTGGTGTGTGACAGTTTCAAAGATAAGTGTCACTATGTTTTGTAATTCTGTAATTAATTAAATTGCATACCTATGATTCTTGCAATGTTATCATGTATTTTTTTGTGCTATGAATTATTATTATTTCCATTACCTTTGAAATGCTAGTAGTAATTCTGTGTTTAACTGTAATTAAGCGTTTTAAGTTCACTAGAATGCATAATGTGTTTTAGAAATGTTTTTCCACGTAGTAGGATTGGCCCGACCGTGGGGTTGATGGTCGGGGCATTACGGTGGTTCGATTGGGTAAAGAAGAAGTCGAAAGAATTAAAATCAAGTCAAAGGTCGAGGTGGTTCAACCGGGTAAATACAAATTCAAAGACATCAAAAACAAGTTGAAGGCTAAGGTAGATCGATTGAGTAAATTCTAATAATTCAACCGACAAGAGATCAATAGGAAAGTGTGTGGCAATTAACTAAAGATTGAATGAAGGTCAACTACTAATTTGATTTGGTTGTAACGTTCCCCTGGCCACCCGCAAGTCGGGGAATTCCACTCCAGAGCAATCTCTCATGCTATGAAACCAGTTGGTAACATCCCCAGCCTTAAATAAGCCGAGCCATGCTACTCTAGGGAATGCTTTGGTTCTCCTACTGTGAAACATATGGTAACATACCCAGCAATCGACTGAGCTATGCCACATGAATTATCTCTTCAAACTGCATGCAACTTAAACATATACATACAACACTCTTGTGGAAGATTTACATATAAACATAAACAAACAATTACATTCTGTAATATATGAATTTATACTGAAATAACAATAACCATAGATATGCAGCATATACAAGAAAATACCTATAAACATACATGCAATTATAATCACATATATGATAAACCGTATCATAAGCACGTAAATAACAATGCAACATATCATTTTATCATACGATTGGTACTTATATCGGAAATATTGTCATCAACTGCGTACAGACCATCCACGAACCTCCCAGCCTTAGACTACACTGTTCATCACTCTCAACAGTGAGTCACCCCCGAGCTGGGACTGAACTCCACCCAGGTAAAGGGTTCCTAACCAGGCTAAGGTTCATGGACAACAAGAAGGACTTCATCTCAGGTGATCACTCAACTAACAACCTACAACCTCTCATTCCCCATATGCCTGTCCCACCCAAGGAAGTGTGCCCCTTCTCTGCTCAACAGTCCCTCGGCTTCCCCACTTCCCTTCTAGGGCTTTAGCAACAGGCTGGACCAGAAGTATCAGAGAACTATAGCTGCAGTTTAGCACCTTCATGAATCAATCCCCAACAATTCTCTTGCTCGGAGAATTTCTCATGGGCCTGAAAACCCACTTCTTCAATCTCGCTCCAAGCTAACCAGGTACACCAACCGGAAAAGGCTATGGGAACAAGCTCAGATATCGTGAAATGGATGTCTCAAGGATAACGGACTATGTGAGTGCAAATGGTCATGGAATCATTGATTGGATAACTGAGTGATGGAAGGAATCATCGTGAAAGTGATGGTGAGAATGATGGTCAAGCTGCTGGTAAGAATTCCCGTGAAAAGTAGCCAAAAGAGATAAGTCCCCATGATATGAATGCATGTCCTCAACTTGACACTTGTCATATCAGAAGTTACTTTGGTCCACTTGTCCCCAACTTTAGAACTTAGGATAAAATAATTATTCATACTTTATGTTTTAGGAAATATTAATATAATATTCCCTTTTTGGCTTAATCTCTCTAGCTTATCCCTTTCCCTTGACTTTTGGCCCTCCCTTTCCCTAACTGGTGAAGTTCAGTCCCCCATCCATTTTATTGTGGTTGGTCTGCGTGCATCGATGTATTTTATATTAATCATGAGCCATGTACAAAGTAGGTGCACTGGCCTTTAACATCTAGGCGCTCTGGCATAATACCAAAAAATAAGCATCCCAACTTATAATAACTAGCTCACCAGCCTATAACACATATCATATACACAAGACTCGTTGTCCTCCATACTGCGTGCACTTTAGTTATTGTGTGTGGTATCCATGAATGTGCATGCTACATCATTTTACTACGCAGTTCATGCACACACTATGCCATGGGAAGTACATTACAAAATGATGTCAAAACAACTCACCGGATTATGTATACTTACATTACATTTACAATTGGGTTCAACCGAGGGATATTACAATCCCCTCCCCTTATTTATGCACTGTCCTCAGTGCATCATACACCCATATAAAATAGAGTTTTCAAAAATATTCAAAACGATGTAGGTATTCTGTCCGCATTTCATCCTCATGCTCCCAAGTAGCATCCTCGGGACCGTACCAGGTCCATTGAACCTTTACAAGCCCTATGGCTTGGTTCCGAAGCTGCTTGACTTTCCGGTCCAAAATGCACATCGGATGCACTTGAAAAGCGCCTTCGTGCTCCACTTGAATCACATTCCAATCAATAACATGATTAGCATCAGGTATATCTTTCTTTAGCAATGATACATGTAAGACATTATGAACAGACATAAATGCAAGCAATGCAATCATATAAGCAATTGGACCAATCCTCTTTAGGATTTCAAATGGCCCACAAAATCTGGCTGCCAACTTGGCATACCTTCCTAGCTTTAGGGAACTCCTATTAGATTTTACTTTCAGGAAAACATGATCACCCACTTTGAATTCTTTGTGGGTTCTGTTCTTATCGGCATACCTTTTTTATCTATCTTGGGCAGCTTTTAAATTCTTTTTAATTTTTATCATTTGGTCCTCCATCTCCTTGAGCAACTCTGGCCCAACTATTGTCCTATCAGCTAGATTATCCCAACTCAGTGGAGTATTTCACTTTTTGTCGTAAAGTGCTTCAAATGGGCTCATCTTCAATGATGCTTGATACCCATTGTTGTAAGAAAATTCTACCAAGTGTAGGTAGTCTTCCCATTTCGATGGTTTGTCCATCACATACATTCTCAGTATATCTTCTATCACTTTGTTCACCCTCTCTGTCTGTCCACCAGTCTCAAGATGATAAGCTGTACTAAAGTTCAGATTCGTTTCGAATCCTTTGAACAATCCTTTCCAAAAATTCGAGGTGAATTTTGGGTCTCTGTCGGACACAATTGTTTTAGGAATCTCGTGCAATCGTGCCACTTCCTTCATGAAAATATCAACAACATCTGCTTCCTTGTGTGTAGTTTTCAGTGGAATAGAATGGGTAGCTTTCGTAAGCTTGTCCACCACCACCATGATCGAATCATGTAGCTTACTTGTTCTAGGCAATCTCGTAATAAAATACATTGTCACCACTTCCCACTTCCATTTAGGAATGTTTAAAGGTTGTAGCAACACTATTGGGTGCCTATTCTCAGCGTTAACTTTTTGGCATTCCATACATATAGCGATGTACTCGACGATCTTTCTCTTCATACCTGGCCAAAAGTAATGGCTCTTGATTGTTGCCACAATTTTCTGATATCCAGGGTGACCTGCATAAGGAACATTATGCATTTCATGCAAAATCATACGTTTCAGGTCCTGGACATTTGGAACAAAATTTTTGTTCTTGTGCAACAATATTTTGTCTATTCCCAAATTATAATTATCCACCTTTTGTGGCATCTTACCCTGCTGTAGCATTGCTACCAATTGTCTATATTGTAGATCTACATTTGCAGCCTCCAAAATTTTTCTTTTAATATCAGTCTGATACATGCTAATGGCTATAGCATGTAATTCATGCACCTTCCTGCTGAGTGCATCAACCACTTTATTATCCTTCCCCTTAATATGCTTTATATCAAAGTCATATTCGCTTAGAAATTCTAACCATCTGCTTTGCCTAGCATTTAGATTTGGTTGATCAAATAAATATTTCAGAACATTGTGGTCTATTCTTAGCGCAAACCTCTTTCCCATGAGGTAGTGTCTCCATTTCCTCAAGGAATGCACTATGGATGCCAACTCCAAATCATGAGTGACATAATTTCTTTCATGATCCTTCAACTTCCTTGATTCTCATAACATATGAAAAACCCATTTTGACTAAGGACTCCATGAAGTCCTTCATTACATGCATCAGTGCATACGATGAAGTCTTCATCTGGGTCTGTGATCCTTAATATTGGATCACTTGTCAATAGTTGTTTCAAGTGTTGGAAACTCTTCTCGCAATCCAATGTCCACTGAAACTTCACTCCTTTTCTTTGCAAAGAAGTGATTGGGTGTGCAATCTTTGAGAATCCTTCAATAAACATTCTATAGTAGCTTTCAAGACTCATGAATGATCTCACCTCTGTCACATTCTTCAGCATTGACCATTCTCTAATGGACTCTATCTTCTTAGGATCCACTACTATCCCATCCTTTGAAATGATATGCCCCAAATAATGAATTTGTTTCTGATAAAATGAGCACTTGCTCAATTTGGCATACAACTGATGTTCCCTTAATACTTGCAACACCATCCTCAAATGATGTTCATGCTCTTCCTCTGACTTGGAATATATAAGAATGTCATCCAAAAATACAATGACAAACTTGTCCAAACACTCTTGGAAAACACCATTCATTAAGCACATGAAAATAGTTGGTGCATTAGACAACCCAAATGGCACCACTGTGAACTCATAATGACCATACCTTGTCCTAGAGGCAATCTTGCTGATATATTTGTCTTTAATCCTTACCTGATGGTATCCTGATCTGAGATCTATCTTTGAAAATATCTTTGCATCCTTCAATTGATCAAAGAGGTCATCAATCCTTGGCAGAGGATACTTGTTCTTAACAGTCACTTTATTCAATTGTCCGAAGTCAATGCACAATCTTAGTGTTCATCTTTCTTTCTCACAAATAATACTGGGGCACCCCAAGGTGACACGCTTGGGCGTATATACCCCTTCTTCAGAAGTTCTTCAAGCTGCATTTGCAGCTCCTTCAATTCTGGTGTACTCATTCGGTAAGGCGTCTTTGATACTGGCGCTGCTCCAAGCATCAAATTTATAGAGAAATCAATGTCTCTCCTTGGGGGTAGTCCGAGTACCTCCTTGAACACATCTTCAAAATTTTCCAAGACTGCATAATCCTCCAAATTTGGCACCTTATCTTTAGGTGTGTCTTCCAAATGAGCTGCAATTATTTGACACCCTTTTCTGTAACATTTCTTCAGCTGCAATTCTAAAATATCTCTAATGGTTATTGCCCTGGGAATTCCCTGTACTTTCCTTAGTTTCCCTTCCTCATCTAGGAAAGTAAATGCTTTGTTGTTATAGTCTAAGAGAGTGTGATGTTGGTCCAACCAATCCATCCCAATTAGAAAATCATAGGAACCTAAAGGCAAGATGTTTAAATCTTCCTTGGTGTTCCATCCATTCAAGTCTATGAGGCATGACTTAAGCATCTCATTAACTTTTCTTCTGGCTCCAGTAGCCAGTTGCACCAGCCAAGATTTCCCATGCTTGCTTCTTGGAAATTTCAAACTTTCCACCATCTTAGGGTCTATATAACTATGACTAGCTCCTGAATCAATTAAAATACCAATGGTTTGGTTGTTGATCATACCTTCCACTTCAATCATGTGGGACTGATACTCTGCTTGCTTGTTGTCTGGGGCTGCATAAATCCTTGGCACATATCTGCCCATGTCCTCCACTATTTCAACTTGTTGTACATTGTGAAAATCCCTTCCTTTTTCACCTCAGTGAGGCCAATCTCTGAACCTATGGTCTTCTTTACAACCCCAACATTGCATAGGTGGTTGCCTTGGCCCTTGATTTCCTGTGTCAATCATTTTGGGTTCTTTATGAGTTTTATTTCCTTGTGGATTATTTCTGAAGAAGGTTGGCTTAACTCCCTTCTTCCTATGATCCATCTTGAATTTCTTATTGTCTTCCCAAGCCTTTTGGAAAGCTGGCCTTGCTTTCTACTAATCATATAGGCATTTATCTCACCTTATGGTCTCTTCTAATGTATTGGGATCATCATACTATATTTTTTCACTGATGAACGGTGGAAATCCACTCAAATACCTTTGAATTTTGACTATCTCATCCTTGATGAAAGAGACATACTTCAGTAGTTACATAAACCTTCTCTCATATTCATCTATGGTCATACTTCCAAGCTTGAGTTCAAAGAACTCTTTCATTTTCTTGTCATAGTATCTCTTAGTCAAGTACTTCTTCTCAAAATACTTCTTGAATTCCCTCCAAGTAACACTTTTATCTTCAATGTGTTGCACCTGCACAAGTTGATCCCACCACATGGAGGCTTTCCCTTTAAGTTGATAGATAACAATTCTACCTTCTGCATGAGAAGAATAATTATGCAATTGAAAATACTTTCTCATGCCCAACAACCATGTTTATGCATCTTCATCCTTCTTGTGCTCACCATCAAATGTAGGAGGTTTGATTTTGTTCATTTCTCCTCGTAGCTCATCCACCCCAGACCTCTTATACCTTCTGACAGGGGATAGACTAGAGTTGTTGCCTGCTCTCTTATTGGAATGCCTTGGGAAATGATGGTGATGTCTACTAACACTTTTTTAGTTTCTTTTCTCATTCGAAGGCTTGTGACTTCTATATTTTCTTGAGCCACTCTCCTTAACCAATTTATTTTCTATTATGTTCAAGCCCTCCAATAACTTCATGTTGAATTCATCCTATTGCTCTTTGGCTCTCATAAGCCTTTCATTATCAAATTTATGTCTTTGGACATCCTTCTGCAAATTCTTAATGGTCTCAACCATATTCATGTTTTCATTCCTTTCTTCTCCATGTCCATTGGAGTTCGTTCCTTCAATGCCCAAATGGACATCCACCCCTCTGATATCATCTTGCTAACTGTAATTCCCCTATGCTTCTTCCATTCCTATGGACCCTACACTGGTTTGATTTGATGTAGTTGTTGTTAATTATGCAAAACTTGCAACCATCGAAACTTATCAGGCTAACAATTCAACAATTCATGAGAATATGCACCATTTTGGTTCAATATATAGATCAGAATTATCTCTCCCAATTTCCTGGTGTTATCACCATGACAATTCTAGATAAGACACAAGTCTTGAAAACACAGATGCACATTTCCTTCAGAGATACATCTGTGAAATAAGGTGATTTTCCGAAACAACTTTTGCTAAGACGCGGTACCACGTGTCTCAACATGTCAAATCCACCACTCGTGGAGCGAGCGACGGCTAGTCAGATCATGCCACTTCACTTGTTTGGTACTTTGCAGCGATGTGACGTCATCTAAACGTCGCCATGTAATGAACTCAAAAGATAATCATTCGAAATGGATTATCCGAGCATGGAAACCCAACGCTCTTGTATGTAATTCGTCTGAGCTTCATAATTGGAATTCTATAACTACCAATCCTCAAGTATGAAGGTATATGCGTATCCATAACCAAAGTAATATCCAAATTTCTCGACTTTAT
Organism: Picea engelmannii; assembly: GCA_009831015.1. Lineage (NCBI taxonomy): Eukaryota > Viridiplantae > Streptophyta > Pinopsida > Pinales > Pinaceae > Picea > Picea engelmannii. Next base: position 784,092 of record ML777020.1, on the reverse strand, counting down.
GCTCTCTATTAAATCATTTCGGTATCCACAACCTGATATACATGGACAAGGATAAATCGAGTGAGACTAGTTATTCAGGAAACATGCTAGACTTTCCTGCGAATAAGGAGGAAAGGGTCCTTGCACACATTCTAGTGACTAAATTCCACACAGATCCCGCTATAGACTCGCGGTTGGAAATTAGGCTTAATCCCACTATGAAGGATTTAGTCATCAACAAGCCAGCCGCTAAGAAGAAAAGGAGCAAGCGACAGAAGAAGGAGGAACCCATGGCTGAAGCAGTCGAAAGTGTTGGAGAGAATCAACCAGTCTGGTTAGATTCTTTAAAGGAGGAGATCACTAAGCTGAAGTGAGTCTTCAACTAAGATTAAGCATGTTTCAATGAACTTTTGAACAGCTGGTAGTGGAGTTAAGGAGCACCAGAGATGATAGGCTTGTTCTTAAATGACCCTTTTTACAACAGGATAATTGCTCTCATCCCCCTTTTGTAATTTTGTGATTAATACGATTATATAAATACAGAAGCAGATTTTAGACTGTTTATTACAAAATTCTATCTGGTGGTGTTATGAATCTTGTTTTCTTTTATAGTATTCTTTTCGTGTAAGCTTATATTTCACTTTCATCTATTTGAATCACAAGAATATAAAACTCAAAAATCTTTTTAATTAATGCTTCGATGTGGTTGTGTGTTTCTTTTTCTTCTAATATTATTCAATTTAAACTCAAACTCATCGCCTTTCAAGCGACTTCGCGTGCACTAAACTTCGATCTGTACATTTATATTTATCATGCATAGCAACATCTCAAGGTAAAAAACTTTTCTGTGCACCTATATCCACTATGCATTTCTTCTCCATCGCGTTGACAACTTGCACGCACTACTTTTGCATTGTGCGCCAATATCCACTGCGCACAATTTTGGTATCACGCACTGATACTCCACATGCATTTCTCCATATGCTTTGCACCATGTCAAAGTTCAACAAGTTCCATTGTGCACAATTATCTACATGCACCATTGAATACACTGTCACGAGACAACTTATACTCATACTATGCGCGTACCAACAAAACTCCTTTATGTTAAGAAATACTTACGCACCCCATGTGCACATTACTATGTGCGTTCTCACCCCATAGGGATAAATTTAGCGTGTGCATCACACATAATAATCTTCCGCGTGGTGCCACAATTTACTGCACACACTTGCACACCAACATTTTCCATGGACGCTCTATGACTTGAATTTTGTTCACATCGAAGTTACTCTTTTGTGAATATTCGCTTCAACTAAACCCCTTTGGCCCATCCAGGCTCAGTGTTGAAACTGAAGCTCTGATACCAATTTTCAATGTTCCCCCGGCCACCCGTAGGCCAGGGAACGCCACTCCAGAGCAATCTCTCATGCTCTGACACCAGTTGGTAACATCCCCAGCCTTAAACAGGCTGGGCCATGCTACTCTAGGGAACACTTTGGTTCTCTTACTGCGGAACATACGGTAACATACCCAATAATCGACTGAGCTATGCCACATAAATTATCTCTTCAAACTGCATGCAACTTAAACATATACATACAACACTCTTGTGGAATATTTACATATAAACATAAACAAACAATTACATTATGTAATATACAAATTTATACTGAAATAACAGTAACCATCGATATGAAGCATATACAAGAAAATACCCATAAACAAACAAGCAATTATAATCACATATATGATAAACCGTATCATAAGAACATAAATAATAATGCATCATGTCATTTTATCATACGATTGGTACATATCTTGGAAGTATTGTCACCAATTGTTTACAGACCGTCCACAAACCTCCCAACCTTAGACTACACTGTTCATCACTCTCAAAAGTGAGTCACCCCTGAGCTTGGACTAAACTTGACTCGGGTAAAGGGTTCCTAACTAGGCTAAGGCTCATGGACAACAGGAAAGACTCTGTCTCAGGTTCTCACTCAACTAACAACCTACAACCTCTCATTCCCCACATGCTTGTCCCACCAAAGGAAGTGATCCCCTTCTCTGCTCAACAGTCCCTCGACTGCCCCACTTCCCTTCCAGGGATTCAACAATAGGCCAGACTAGAAGTCTCAGAGCACTGTAGCTGCAGTTTAGCACCTTCAGGAATCAATCCCCAACAATTCTCTCACTCGAAGAATTGTTCATGGGCCTAAAAACCCGCTTCTTCAATCTCGCTCCAAGTTAACCAGGTACACCAACTGAAAAAGGCTATGGGAACAGGCTCATATATGGTGAAATGGATGTCTCAAGGATAACAGACTGCATGAGTGAAAATGGTCATAGAATCATTGACTAGATAACTGAGTGATGGAAGGAATCATCGTGAAACTCATCGTGAAAGTGATGGTGAGAATGATGGTCAAGCTATTGGTAAGAATTCCCGTGAAAAGTGACCAAAAGAGCTAAGTCCCCATGATATGAATGCATGTCCTCAACTTGACACTTGTCATATTAGAATTTACTTTGGTCCACTTGTCCCCAACTTTAGAACTTAGGATAAAATAATTATCCATACTTTATGTTTTACGAAATATTAATATAATATTCCCTTTTTGGCTTAAGCTCTCTAGCTTATCCCTTTCCCTTGTATTTTGGCCCTCCCTTTCCCTAACTGGTGAAGTTCAGTCCCCCATCTCTTTTGTCATGGTCAGTCTACGCACAACGATGTATTTTATATTAATCATGAGCCATGTACAAAATAGGTGCACTGGCCTTTAACATCTAGGCGCTCCGACCTAATACCAAAACATAAGCATCCCAACTTATAATAACTGGCTCACCAGCCTATAACACATATCATATACGTGAGGCTCGTTGTTCTCCATACTGCGTGCACTTTAGTTACTGCACACGGTATCCAGGAATGTGCATGCTACATCATTTTACTACGCAGTTCATGCATGCACTATGCCATGGGAAGTGCATTACAAAATGATGTCAAAACAACTCACCAACTTATGTATACTTATATTACATTTACAATTGGGTTCGGCTGAGGGATATTACATTGGTATTTGACTGTAATAGAATCTCAAGATTTGCGGGATTTGTAGCCAATGATATGCATGGATATTTAACCATTTTTGGGCACCTTTTATTTAGGTTTTTTCCTACTATAAATCCTATAAAGAAGGCATGTTGTAATGTTGTAAAATATAATCAAAGATAATCAATCTTTAGATGAAATAGTAGAGGTTGTTGGTCATGTAGATGTAAGATGAATTGGATATAAGGTTGTTCTTGTGTATGAAATATGGTATGATTTTGATTGTGTCTTAGGTCTGGACCAAGGTTAGACATGTAACCTCTTATTCTGAATGAATAAGACAACAAGAGAGAAGAAAACTCAAGGAATGTTGGTTTTCCCGGTTTGGGTTTCCAGGGTAAAATCTCTGTGTACTATGTTTTCCAGGGTAAAATCTATGTGTACTGTGTGTTTTCTTTATCATTTACTTTCTTGATTATATCTTTCTTCCGCTCTTCTGATAGGTTTAGCATGGAAGTGTCGTGATTTCCTAATAGTGTAAAGTTTTTTTTCTCATTACACTAGTGATAAAATTGGATTAGTATGTTTTCAATGGCCATTGAACATCCACTCTATGATAGGAAGACCATGTATCAAGAATGGGTCCCTGGTAGGTTGATATAGATGAAAGTATCAAGGTTATCAATATCATTTTTAGAGGAATTCTATTGTTTGTTTGGTGCATAGACCAACAATTACAAGAATTTTATATTCAATGTTTCTTTGTATTTGTATTATATTTTTCATACCATTGTCTTTTAATTTGTCTAGTGAAGGGTGGGTTTAGTGTTCCAAAATTTAAAAGTAAGTATCATGAAAAAAATAGAATTTCTACATAATTAGAAATGGTGATCACCACGTCCACAAGTTGAAGTGTCCTTACCATACATTTTCCATCTACCTTATTGCTCAAGTAACCAACTACAAAAACTATCATATTTGTGGGAGAAAGCATAGATTATGAGGCTTATTGTTATTATATGGTCTCTGTACCCAAGAGGTATATGGTAACACTTTCCCAGTGACAATAATATGGATAAGGTGGATACGGTGTAGTACCCAAGTTTTGAGTCCCCATATTAATAATGTATTTTTGTTTATTTGAGGAAAGGTTGGAGTGTTTGTAAACATAATGCCTTGAATATTAATAATAAAATACTTCATTGGATTCAAGACAAATAAGGACAGAGATAGAAGAATATGATTCCAAGAGAGAGGTGGGGATAAAGGGGTTGAGTATTTTTATTATATTTTATTCACCCATCTTGCAATTAGTGGAGAAACATGGTTACATGAACTTGTTTGGGAAGGCCAAGTGGTGATTTATTTGCATGTAATTATATACAACTTTTTTTGGGGTTAATCACTCATTTAATTTTGGTTCCTCATTCATTATTTCTCTTGGTTTGGTCATGGGAAATGAATTAAGGGAAGAGAATATCCATTCCTTATTGGATATAAGTAATTGTTGATTATTCCATAAAGGAATGGATTCATGTGTGCATGAGAATGATGGTAGTTGTTAAAGGATTTTCCGGAACTAAGAATCCTTGGAGTTCCAACATTGAGATTTCCTTACCAATAGCATTGGATCCCTAGAAAAGAACTGGAACAACTTGAGGGACTTCATTGTAGAGAAAGGGGTTCATTTCTTTGGATTGTGCGGGATGAAGGGGAAGAGATATGCTAAACTAGAATTGTTTTGTGGTTGAGAAAACTGTGAGAGCTTGATAGTTGGTTGTGTGTGTTAGACTAGGCCCAAGACCCACCCTTATGGATTCATATCCATGTCTTAGGGGTTGTTGATTCCTAAAAATAGAATCTTTTTGTTACATTCCTATATTATACTTCCATTTAAAATCCCATATCCATCACTTAGTTATATCCCATTTTATCTCTTTTTGTCTTAAAATCATGATCAACTACAAAACATGTGCATTGAAGGAGGTTGAAGGTAAATTTTTCATTTTATACTTAATTCCATTCTTATTTATGCATATATGATTTAATTAGTTATCATTATAATGTGTATCTATATAATCTTCTGATTCTGTAGAAACTCAAAATACAATTTTGTAGCCTAGTTACTAAAATTGATTTATGTAGAAAATTCATTGTTCTATAGGTATACGATCACTACTGGGCTGAACCTCGATATATGGAAGACATAAATTGATCCATAAATCTCATCCACCTATCAACATCGCCCAAAAATCCTCTGGATCATATCAAAAGAAAATTTGAACTTGCAAGTCAACGTGTACATGTGGTAGTGTGCACAAGCCAGCTTCATCGAATAAGTGCACGAGGAAGGAATGAGATCGTATTAGAGAAATTAATGCATTTTTTCATGAATTTATCCAATATGTGGATAACAAATCCTAATATATACATCCATGAATTATGATAAGATTCTATTTTTCATAATCACACATGTAATTTGTGATGAATAGTTTGTGAGATCTATGTAGTTTGGATCTGAGCAATCTTGTTTCCATTATATAAATATGTTCAATAAAATATTTAGGGACTACATTATTATTACTTGTCATCAAATCATTGTAATTGTATTTGTTGTTGATACAAAGTTCTCATTATTGTTTCCTTATATGAGTCTCGTATTCTGATTTTATAAGAGTTTATGTTTCATATGACCTTTCAAAATAGTGCTCCTCGAGCCAGGAGGGCCCCATGAGGAGGAGCACGCTACTCATTTACATTAATTGTTGGTATCTATTTTCTTATTCAATTCTCTTCATTTCCATTTCTGTTCATTTCCTTTATGAAAGCTTTATTTATTTCTATTTACACAAAGATAATGAATATAACAAACATTACTTGAATAATTGAATGTTAAGTTTATAAGGAACTCTCATTTCTTCAGGTGATTGAAATAAATTTATTAACAGTCCATTAGACCGATGATCTTAAATAATTGGAATTATCATTTATTTCTTATAACATAGTTTTTGCATCATTAGCATTGCTCTCTTCTTTTTGCAGCCGAACATAACTTTGTTTCTGCAAGTAAGGAAGTGAATTTTTTTCCTTATGCATGATTATATAGATTAAAAACTATCACCTCCATATATTTTTCATTTCACTTCATCATTTTATGATCTGTAGATTGATAATTTAATGTATATGAGTTTAGGTAATTGAATTGACTGGAATTTTTGGCGTTGTTATCGCGGAAGAGAAAAGATGTATTTAATTTTTCTTTCTTTTAAATGCACATAGAAATGAATGCAGGGGAAGAGAGACATTAAGATGATGGGTAAGTGTATATTTTCTTATATACATGCACAAAATATCTAGCTAACAATAAAGCATACACAACTTGTAATGGTGAATGAAGAAAGGAGACAAAAATGGGGAAAATAATGAATGAATTTCTATTATATGAATGAGATAATGATACAATACAAGTGATATACTATGTATGACACAATTAACTCACCATAGTAGCTAACATAATTCACACTAGGAGTGTTCTAGAGAGATGTGACACACATTGGTAGTCACTAGAGTCAACTACCACCCAGTCCAATTTAAATGGCCATGCGGTCGTTAGTTAAATATCCAAACCAAAGTGAAATGAGGACTATATCACTCACACATGTGTAATGCACCTTTCTGGTGATTATCCCAATGCAAGTGCACATTACTAGTGATGATTCCAAGGTTAGCATGAAACAGTTAGTGATAAATCCAATATTGACATGCAACACTTCACTCAACTAGTCTAACTGACCGGTAACTGAGAATTGAATGGAGGGTATGTGGCACTATTTTCTAGGGGAGAATATTCTCAATTATGGGAGAATATCTCAAACTAAGGCACCCTCAACATATCCAAATAAACTTAGGAAAATAAAATGAAAGGAAATTCCTAGGTGTGTTTAATATCTCGAACACCCCCTGTTAGTCTCTAATTTTGTCTTGGTTTAGTGAGAAACCCTTATCCTAAACCCTTCTTAACTACACTTCATTTTCTGTTTCCATTTGATTTTGATCTTTGTTTTTAGTGTCTTATGGTTTGCATTTCAATTTTTGAATAGTTTATTTAAGCCTGAATTTGAAAGACATGGTTTTAAACGAGGTGTCACCTTATATGCCTGTTTGAACTTCATAAATTCAAATTTTTCTAGGTCATTAATAGCGCTATGGGAATAAGGCTATTCCCGTAGCACCAAAATAATCATGCCTTGATACGCGCCTGTCATCCAGATTTTTTTATGATGACAGGAATCGTGGTTTGAGAGTTCACATGTGTCCACAATAGCTTGGAATCATTTACTGATTCAAACCGTTTCATAATCCAGTTGCTTTGTACCCGCACATGGCTCATTTTAAATCGCCCAATTCTCAATGATCATTATATTATACCTGTATGATTTTGCTGAATTTAGGCACATGTATTCTCTCAAAGGAACGTTATACACTAACAGATTATAGGTGGCAAATTCGGAACACGAGGGCATTAGTTACAAAATTGTGTTTTGATGGCACCAAAGAGGAGCGGATAGGTAGTTAGGATAGAACTCGAGGGTGATGAACTTATTGAATATTATCCTCAGATGGCTCAAAGGTTCAGAGATGTCAGGTGGTTTGAATTCCTTATCACTTTTCAAGGTTACAATGAGCTGGTCTCCATGGAGTTCGCTCTGAACTTTGATGGTCATGAGGTGGAGATCGTTAAGATGCTGATGCTAGTGAAAGAGAAGAAAATTGCAAAAGATTGCAGGTTGGTGGTTGGAGGAGAAAGATGGTGGAAGAAAGAGCATGTGGTTATAGAGTTTGTAAGACAGTTCCTGCTTCTAGATAAGCAAAATCCGAATTGGAAAAGGGGAGTACCTCACAGTTGGATTTGACCTGAATGGAACACTGCTTTGATCATGATCCACAGGTATATCACCTGCGAAGGTATATTTTCACTGGTATATATCTACCACATTAGGATATTAATGCATTTAAATGGTTATTACCCTTTAAATCTCCCTTATTTTCTACTCAAAATCTTGACAAAGATGTCAAAGAGAGTGCAGTCACTTTCCACCAATTCTAAGAGCAATCTGTCTCATCAAGTCCTAATTAAGACTTTAGTTATGTCTACTTTGAGAGAATTACAGAAGCCCTGGAGCTGGCTCACGCAATATTTAATCCCTAACACATAGTCCAATAAACAAAAGAAAGGCAAAGGGAGAAATACTATTACACAGAGCCAAAATATTTCAATTAATGAAACACCTGTTAAAGAGGAGATGCCTGATATCAGGGTGACGAGGAATAGCAGAAGTAAAAGACCTAAGTTGGATCCAAAAATCGAAATGTTTTCTGAAGAATATGTTAAAGGGGAAAATGATTCAGATAAAGATTTTAATACTCAAACTACAGTCAAGCATGAATCTCCATCAACCAGTAAAATGGGTGCTACAGTCAAAGGGAAAGGGGTTAAAGGTGTGTCTGTATAACAAAAACCTAGAAGGAATTATACTAGGGTTACCAACAAGTACAGACTAAAGTCAAAGGCCATGTTTAATCCATCAATTAAAGAAGAAAACATCATAGTTATAGAAGATGACTCTGAAAATGTTGAAGCAGGTATCAGGAAAAGGGCAAAAAGAACTTCATTGCTTAAGAAATTAGTCAACAAAGATTAAAAAATGATTTCATCATCTACAAGACCTGTAACGAGAGCTTCAACCAAATTAGAAAAAGCTAAAGAGATGGCTAAAGGTATCAGTGAAACCCCTGAGAATAAACAGGTTTACCTTCTAGACTCAGATCGTATATTAGATGTGCCTGAAGCTATAAATTCAGCAAGTTCTGATGAAGAACATAGCTCGGGATTAGTCTCTAAGTACCAAGTTAATGAAAAAGAACCCAAAGTTTCCTTAAACCTGAATGAGCCTGCACCTTTTGAAGAATACTCAGGATTTAGGGTTAAAATCAGAACTGATAAAGAAAGGATCAAGTAGTTTCAGAAAACAATGAGACAGTTAAAGAAAGAAAAGGCACAAATAGAACAATGGAATGCTCGCCAGCAAGAAAGGATTCAAGGCTTTAAAAAGAAGATGAAAGAGAAAAGGGAATTTCTCAAAGAACTGAGGGAGCTAAACTTCAGGCTCTATTGGCACAATGTCGTGCTTACCACAAAGCTCAAACAGAAAAATGCTAAAGCTACTGTTGTGATTATATCCTAAAGATTACATGGAGATTTGTTACAATCATGATTTTAATGTTTTCCAGGAAATATGGCAATGTCTACTCATTTTTGGTTAGTGAGATGCTAAGACCTCAAACTATTTGACTAAATCAAACTAATTCATGTTTTGTAGAATCAAATGTAAATGCTGGCAAGATCATACAATATCAAGCTGTTAAGATGTGATCTATTTTGGGATTGTAGAAGATCATTTTGAGTGAACTACCTTAGTAGATAGATACTATTCGAATCTAGTCATTAAAGCTATACTAGATGATAGGATCTGTAAGTTTTATGGATAGTTTAAATAGACAGAGGAAAGACTATGTGCAGGTCGAAAAATTGGAGATCCAGGGGACCTTTTTGTGAAACTTATTGTAAAGGCATTTATGTTCAATTTGACACTTAATAGCAAAGGCATATGGATGGTTAGACCCTCTTTTCTACCCTGTTATTTCTTTCTTCATGCTTGAATCCATTATTCAGATTGCAATGCTTTTTGATTCTTGATTGTTAATTTATACAGTGAAAATTTTACTGTGGAAATTATTTTTCAAGTTTTGATATCAAGCTAATAGTCTTGTTTCTTTATGACATTATGAGACAAGAATTCTTATGAAGTTGAAAAATTGAAGGCTTCATCTTCCTTTTTCTTAATTGGTTTAATCCATCTATGTGTCCACCTTTTATTCATTCAATGGGATATGCTATGTTCTGATCTTGATTTTCATGTTATGTTGTAACCTTGAGCCAGTTTTCAACCACTTTACTAAAAAAACCAAATCATAAAACCTTATAAATACTTTGAAATAAACTAATTATGCCCTAGCTTTCCCTCTCACAGTCAAGTGCAACTTTAGGGACTAACATTTTTGGCACCGTTGACGGGGACGAAGAAACGAAGAGATCTTCCCTGGGGAAACGACAAGTTTACAGTCATATCTTGGTGGTGAACAAGATTTTGGACATTATTTAAGACTGTGATTATTCACCTAGAGACTCCTCTATGGTAATTATGGCTCCTAAAAGAGAAGGTAAAGGACCTAAAACTCCTCTAAATTCTTCATCATTTAATAAGAGACTAGTAACCAAGAAAAATCCAGATCTTGAGCCTGTTGCAGCAGTTCCAGATCCTAAAAAGTTACTAAGAAAACATAAAGTTCTTTCTCGTCAGTCTTCACTCTTAGAGGGAAAATTATCTTCAGAAATTTCTCAAGGACAATCCTCTAAAATCATCAAAAGCCAATTAGATGAAGATGTGAATCCTGAAAGTGAAATTAAACCTGTTATTGGGTCTGATATAGTTTCATTCCCTTCAACTATTTCAGAATTAAATCTAGAACAATGGAAGTTAATTACTGAATTCATTAAACAAGAGTATACATACATCTTACCTGTGACTGAAACTTCGAGATGTCACAACACAAATATTAAGAGCGAACCATAAACACCTTCCTCATCTCTTGGATCTGTCTCATTTGAGGATTTTAGATCAAATTAGTTTTCTTTTGAGAATCCTCTGTTTCTCACCCCATTAGCTGATCATAGTCTAGAAGATAAATCCTTATCTATTAAAAATCAAGACTCAGTGACAATACATATAAGTTGTAATACACAAGGGACACCTTCTCCTTCAGCATCACCAATCTTACTCACTCCTAGAGCTGCAAAAATAGGTAATATGGCTGCAGACAGAATGGACGAAATAGTTGCAGAAAGGTATGCTCCCTTGGTTCTTCCAAAAGTCATGTATGCCTTTCCACCAAATGATTATATGAGATACTTGCCCATATTCAATGGAGATGGATCAATTACCGCTGAAGAGAATTTGAGTTCATTTTATAGTTTTGCAGATAATTTCAATGTAGAGCATGTTGATGTGTGGATGAGACTATTCGTACAGAGTCTAAATGGGGAAGCAAGAAAGTGGTTCAGGAGTTTGCCTCCTAATTCAATAGATGATATCATAGCCTTAGATGATGCCTTTCTTAAACACTGGGAAGACAAAAAAGAATTTTTATACTACATCACCGAATTCGGTGCTTTAAGGAGGAAACAAGGTGAATCAATACATGATTTTACCAAAAGGTTCAACCAGATGTATGGTAAAATTACAGAGGAGATAAAACCTTCAAAGAGATCAGCTAAAATCACTTTTGCCAATGCATTCGATGCCGAATTTTCCTTGTTGCTTAGGGAAGGAAGAACCACTACCCTCATCCTGATGCAAGATGCTTCTATCGAGGTAGAATCAAACATATTAATAGCAGACAAATTGAAGTCTAGAAGTGATAGAGACATGAAAAAGCAAAAGCAAAAGTTTCCTTCATCTTCAAATTCAACATCTGAGTCTAAAATGGATGAAATGGCTAAGATGCCGAAAACCTTGACATCTGAAATGGCAAGGTTGAAGATAGAACAAAAACAACCCAGTAGACCTGCATAGGAGGGTGGTTACAGAAATTCAAATCAGTTCAGGAGACCAAACAATGTACGTCAAATCTTACCAAGAGAAAGAAAAAACCAGGATGACCAAAAGGTTTTACCTCCTTTTTCAGAATAATGTGGCAGATGAGGAGGAGGATGAGGATGATACAGAAGAGGAACCTGTAGTTCATTTAAATGATTCTAAATCATCTCCTCTACATGTGACACAATGGGATTATGAAGATGCTTTGATTGCAAATCAGTTTGAGGAAGGCGATGAAGATGAGATCATCCAACAGGAACCTAAAAGGAAAAAATACAATATCGTATCTGGTTCGAATGCACCTAAAGTAGATACACTTGTTTCCACAAAGAAGGCTAGTACTCCAGTTAAGACAGGAGCTATCAAATATGTTCCCAAGATCCAAGTTGATCAACCATTGAAACAACTTGCCAAGGATAGTACTGTTGACGTAAAGGAACCAGATAGAAATGTTTATGCTTTCATTTTAGAACACGAAATCAACAAAATCAAGATTTCAGTGCCATTATTAGAACTCATGAAAACAAAACCTTTCAGAAAGACCGTCCTCAAGGCTCTACAGGCTCCATCTCATGTCACCTTTTCAGATACAGTCAATCTAGAGGATGAAAACCCTGCTATAACTGTTGGACCTCACATTGAAGATAGAATTGATGCCTCTCCACCTTTTTACATTTCATTAAATATCCATGACAAGATATTGCACAACTGCTTGATGGATTCTGGTGCCTCGCATATTGTAATGCCTAAGGTGGCAATGGAAGAATTAGGGTTGGACATTACTAGACCGTATCATGATCTATATTCTTTTGACTCCGAGAAAGTCAAATGCCTTGGAGTTATGAAAGATGTGGTTTTTACTCTTTCCCAATTACCTATGAAAAGTGTAGTATTAGATGTTATCGTGGCTAACATACCACCAAAATTTGGAATGCTTCTTTCAAGATCTTGGGCTAAGAAGTTAGGTGGTACTCTACAGATGGACCTTAGCTATGCAACCATACCTGTTTTTGGTGGGGAACAACAGAGATTATACAGAGAAGTCAGATTGGCTTATTTGGTAAGTGATCACAATAATCCCACTAATCATCCTATATATGCTGTAGAAGATGATCTTGGTTCTTCTATTTTTCATATGAGTGAAGAAATGGCAGAAGTATCAGTCGGAAAGACAACAACTGCAGTAGGAGAGAGTAAAGACAATTTTTTTTGGAAAAACTATTTTGACGGAGCATGTTCTAAAGAAGGTTCTGGAGCTGGTATTGTCTTCATTTCCCCTACCAAGGAGGTTATCCCCATGTCATATAAACTTGAATTTGACACCACTAATAACATCAGTGAGTATGAAGCTTTGCTATTAGGTTTGAAAGCTGTTAGAGATATGGGTGTAGATAAGTTGTCTGTTTTTGGAGAATCAGAACTTATTATTCACCAGATCAAGAATATATATCAAACCAAATAGCAAAGGTTAAAACAATACAAAAATGAGGTGTGGGATTATGTGGATAATTTCTTTTCTGCATTTAATATTACTTTTGTGCACGAAAATTTGAATCAACAGGCTGACTCTTTGGCACTTGTAGCTAGCAACTTTAAAACTCCAATGTTTCCTAATCTGAAATTCGAAATTGAAGTCAGAAACAGACCTTCAATACCGAATAATATAAAACATTGGCGGGTTTTTAAAGATGATGAGGAAATTCAAATATTTTTGAAAACTATTGAAGAGTTTTCTAACATTTAAATTGATCAAGATGACGAAGATGGGGAAGCGGAAATACATGCTGCATAAGTCCTTCAAGATACAATTGTTGGCCACAAAATCATTGAATTGAAGACGAACCATCTGCCCAAGGGTTTGGTTCCACTATAAAGGTTGTTCGATCATAATGATGTTTCCAGGAAGGTTGTTATCCAAACATACGAAACATATGTAGTAGACTGTGACATTAGTCTGGATACAAACCCCAAGTTGGTCAAAATATCTAGGAAACTGTCACAAAAATAGAAAGAAGCATATGTTGAATTAATGAAACATTATTCAGAAATTTTTTCATTATCTTATGAAGATATGAAGGTGTTTGATACAGACATTATTCAACACAAAATTCCTTTGAAACCTGGATCAAAACCTGTTAAGCAAAAGTTCAGGCAATTTAATCCTTTACTATTACCTATAATAGAAAAGGAGTTGAAAAGGTTGCTGGAAGCAAAAATCATAGTGCCACTGAGATACTCAGAATGGGTAGCCAACCTTGTACTTGTCATAAAAAAGAACGGAGAGATAAGGCTCTGTGTAGACTTCAGGAATCTAAATAGGTGCTCTCTAAAAGACAATTATCCATTACCAAAAATGGATTATATCTTACAAAGAGTTGTCGGCGCAAAGAGAATCTCTATGCTTGATGGATATTCAGGGTACAATCAAATATCAGTAATGGAAGAGGACAAAAAGAAAACAACTTTTACCACTCTTTGGGGCACCTTTATGTACAAAAAGATGCCTTTCAGATTGATGAATGCATGAGACACATTTCAAAGGGATATGGACATTACTTTCATTCGGGAGAAAGATATATTTTTGGTTATTTACCTTGATGAATCACTATTTTTTGGCATCCGATGAAGAACATTTACAACACTTGAAGCAGACCTTTGAGAAGTGCAAGAGGTATGACATATCACTTAGTCCCAAAAAATCACATTTCGCCATGGAGGAAGGAAATCTTTTAGGACACATCGTTTCACCTGAAGGTATTAAAATAGATCTGGAAAGGGTAAAGGCTATCCAACAAATCGACATTCCAAGAAATAAAAAGTCTATTCAGTCCTTCATTGGTAAAATTAATTTTTTAAGGAGGTTTATACCTAACTTTGCAGAAATTGTCAAGTACATTACTAACATGTTGAAAAAGGATCCAGAAATTAAGTGGATACCAGAAGCGAGAGAATCCTTTGAAAGGATCAAACGAGCTATCGTTCAAGCACCTGTTCTAATTATCCCAGATTACTCCAAATAATTCATGATTTTTTCATTTGCATCATAGAATACCATAGTTGTTGTTCTTCTGCAGAGAAATCAGCAAGGATATGAGCAGCCCATCTCCTTCTTTAGCAAAACCCTTAGAGACTCTGAATTGAAGTATGATTTAATAGAAAAATAGGCCTATTCCTTGGTAAAGGCTTCAAGATCCTTCAGAGTATATGTTCTTCAATCTAAAATTACAGATTATGTCCCAAGCAGTGCAGTCAAAGAAATATTGGTTCAACCTGATTGTGAAGGAAAGAGAGGGAAATGGATAACAAAAATCCTAGAATACAATCTCACCATAAAGCCTACTCAGCTGATAAAAGGACAAGGCCTCACCAAATTAATGACAGAATCTAATTGCAAAGCAATTGGGTTGTACCATCTTTTAGACATGACACTGGATTCTTCAGTCCAAATTGAAGAAACAAATTCACAGGTAAACAACAAGTATGTTTCTTCAACATGGTACAAAGATATCATATTTTTTCTGCTGAATTTTCAATCTCCCCCAGAGTTGGATAAATCAAAATTCAGATCATTAAAGTTAAGAGCTGTAAAGTACTGTATTGTTGATAAGACTCTGTTCTGGAAAGACCCCAATGATTTTTTGTTGAGGTGTGTGGATGAAAAGGAAGCTAAACAAATCTTTCATGATCTGCATCATGGTGTCTGCAGAGGCCATAATCATTGGAAGGCTACTTCCTTCAAGATTCTTAGAGCCGGCTATTACTGGCCAGTTCTATTCTCATATATTTTTACTCAGGTCAGGGCATGTGAACCTTGGCAGAAATTTGTTGGAAAGCAGAAACTTATATCTTTTCCTTTGAAACCAATCATCGCCCATGGACCATTTCAACAGTGGGGATTGGATTTCATCGGAGATATTAATCCGTCATCCTTAGGACAACATATATGGATTCTTACAGCCACAGATTATTTTACGAAGTGGATTGAAGCAATTCCAACTCGAAATACAACAGACAAGGTAATCGTGGAATTTCTAGAAGGATATATTTTTTCCATCTTTGGCTGTCTTAAAAAATTGGTCACTGATAATGCATAGGGTTTTAAATAAAATTCCATGATTAAATTATGCAATAAGTATAGTATCAAATTGGTTCATTCTACTCCCTACTAACCCCAAGGGAACGGATTGGCAGAGTCTTCCAATAAAACTCTGATAAGAATTATCAAAAAATTACTGACAGAAAATAAAAAATCATGGGATTCCAAGTTAAAGTTTGCCCTTTACACTGATCATATCAGTAACAAGAAGTCTATTGGGACATCTCCTTTCCAAATGGTATATGGGATAGAAGCAATTCTTCCAACTTAATTGGGCCTGCCAGTCTTAAAGTTTCTACAAGAAGAGCTAGAGGAACCTAATGATGTCCAAAGAAGAATTTTTCAGATGATTGAAGTTCAGCAGATCAGAGAACAGGTTAATCAGAAAGATGCTTCTCACCAGAGAAAAATCAAGGCTACATTCGATAAGGAAACTAAGAAAGATGTTTTCAATGAAGGGGATTTAGTGTTAATATGGGATGTCAGGAGAGAGGATAAAGAAAAACATGGAAAGTTCGATAACCTATGGTATGGTCCTTTCAGGATAGCCAAGGTAATGAACAATAACATTTTTCTCCTGCATAATTTAGACAACACTGAAATTTTTGGGGGCCCGGTGAATGGGAGGTTCTTGAAGCACTATTTTCTCTAAGGGCTTATCAAGTTCAGTTAGTACAGTAAGTTTTCCTTTCAATAAAGACTCCATATACCCAATGGACTTGTTTTTACAGTTATGCTGAGAATAAAAGACTGACAGATGTAGGGGGATCAGTGAATTAGAAATAAAGGAAAGGCATTGGTTTGCAGTTCTTGGAGTTTATTATAAAAACTCCATCCCTAGAAGGAGCTAGTGTTAGTCTCTAATTTTGTCTTGGTTTAGTAAGAAACCCTTATCCTAAACCCTTCTTACCTACACTTCATTTTTTGTTTCCATTTGATTTTGATCTTTGTTTTTAGTGTCTTATGGTTTTCATTTCAGTTTTTGAATAGTTTATTTAAGTTTGAATTTGAAAGACATGGTTTTGAATGAGGTGTCACCTTATATGCCTGTTTGAACTTCATAAATTCAAATTTTGCTAGGTCATTAATAGTGCTACAGGAATAAGGCTATTCCCGTAGCACCAAAATAATCATGCCTTGATACGTGCCTGTCATCCATATTTCGTTATGATGACACAAATCATGGTTTGAGAGTTTTCATGTGTCCACAATAGCTTGGAATCATCTACTGATTCAAACCGTTTCATAATCCGATTGCTTTGTACCCACGCAGGACTCATTTTAAATCGCCCAATTCTCAATGATCATTATATTATACCTGAATTATTTTGTTGAATTTACACGCAGGTATTTGATCAAAGGAATGTTATACACTAAGAGATTGCAGGTGGAAAATTCAAAACCCGAGGGCACTAGTCACATAATTCTGTTTTGAAGGCGCCAAAGAGGAGCGGATAAGTAGTCAAGACAGAACCCGAGGGTGCTGAACTTCTTGAAGCTTATCTTCAGATGTATCAAAGGTTCAGAGATGTCAGGTGGTTTGAATTCCTTACCACTTTTCAAGGTTACGATGAGCTGGTCTCCATAGAGTTCGCTCTTAACTTTGATGGTCACGAGGTGGAGATCAGTAAGATGTCGATGCTAGTGATAGAGTAGACAATTGCAAAAGCTTGCAAGTTGGTGGTTGGAGGAGAAAGATGGTGGAAGAAAGAGCATGTGGTTATAGAGTTTGTAAACCAATTCTTGCTTCCAGATAAACAAAATCCGAATTGGAAAAGGGGAGTACCTTGCAGCTGGATTCGACCCGAATGGCACACTTCTCTAATCGTGATCCACAGGTATATCACCTGCGAAGGTAGATTTTCACTGGTCTATATCTGCCACACTAGGATATTAATGAATTTAAATGGTGATTACCCTTTAAATCTCTCTTATTTTCTACTCAAAAACTTGACAAAGATGTCAAAGAGAGTGCAATCACTTTCCACCAATGCTAAGAGCAGTCTATTTCATCAAGTCCTAATTAAGACTTTAGTTATGTTTGCTTTGAGAGAATTACAGAATCCCTAGAGCTAGCTCACACAATCTTTAATCCCTAACACACAATCCAATAAAAAGAATAAATGCAAAGGGAGAAAGACTGTTACACAGAGCCAAAATATTTCAATTGATGAAACCCCTGTTAAAGAGGAGATGCCTGATATCAGGGTGACAAGGAATAGCAGAAGTAAAAGATCTAAGTTGGATCCAGAAATCGAAATGTTTTCTGAAGAAGATGTTAAAGGGGATAATGATTCAGATAAAAATTTTAATACTCAAACTACAGTCAAGCATGAATCACCATCAACCAATAAAAGGGGTGCTGCATTCAAAATGAAAAGGGTTAAAGGTGTGTCTGTATCACAAAAACCTAGAAGGAATTCTACTAGGGTTACCAACAAGTACAGACTGAATTCAAAGGCCACGTTTAATCCAGCAATCAAATAAGAAAACATCATAATTATAGAAGACGACTCTGAAAATGCTGAAGTAGGTATCAGGAAGAGGGCAAAAAGAACTTCATTTCTTAAGAAACTAGTCAACAAAGATAAAAAAATGATTTCATCATCTACAGAACCTGTAACGAGAGATTCAACCAAATTAGCAAAAGCTAAAGAGATGGCTAAAGGTATCAGTGAAACCCCTGAGAATAAACAAGATTACCTTGTAGACTCAGATCACATATCAGATGTTCCTGAAGCTATAGATTCAACAAGTTCTAATGAAGAACATAGCTCGGGATTAGTCTCTAAGTACCAAGTTAAAGAAAAATAATCCAAAGTTTCCTTAAACCTGAATGAGCCTACACCTTTTGAAGAATGCTCAGAATTCAGGGTTAAAATCAGAACTGATAAAGAACGGATCAAGGAGTTTTAGAAAACATTGAGATAGTTAAAGAAAGAAAAGGCATAAATAGAATAATGGAATTCTCGCTAGTAAGAAAGGATTCAAGGTTTTAAAAAGAAGAAGAAAGAGCAAAGGGCATTGCTCAAAGAACTCAAGGAGATAAACTTTAGGCTCTATTGGCACAATGTCGTGCTTACCACAAATCTCAAACAGAAAAATGCTAAAGCTACTGTTGTGATTATATCCTAAAGGTTACATGGAGATTTGTTACAATCATGATTTTAATGTTTTCCAGGAAATATGGCAATGTCTACTCGTTTTTGGTCAGTGAGATGCTAAGACCTCGAACTATTTGACTAAATCAAACTAATTCTTGTTTTGTATAATCAAATGTAAATGCTGGCAAGATCATACAATATCAATTTGTTGAGCTGTGATCTATTTTGGGATTGTAGAAGCTCTTTTTGAGTGAACTACCTTAGTAGATAGATATCATTCGAATCTAGTCATTAAATCTATACTAGATGATAGGATCTGTAAGTTTTATGGATAGTTTAAATAGACAGAGGAAAGACTATGCGCAGGTCGAAAAATTGGAGATCCAGGGGACCTTTTTGTGAAACTTATTGTAAAGGCATTTATGTTCAATTTGACACTTAATAGCAAAGGCATATGGATGGTTAGACCCTCTTTTCTACCTTGTTATTTCTTTCTTCGTGTTTGAATTCATTATTCAGATTGCAATGCTTTTTTATTCTTGATTGTTAATTTATACAGGGAAAATTTTACTGTGGAAATTATTTTTTAGGTTTTGATATCAAGCTGATAGTCTTGTTTCTTTATGACATTATGAGACAAGAATTCTTGTGAAGTTGACAAATTGAAGGCTTTATCTTCCTTTTTCTTAATTGTTTTAATCCATATATGTGTCCACCTTTTATTCAATCAATGGGATATGCTATGTTCTGATCTTGATTTTCATGTTATGTTGTAACCTTGAGCCAATTTTCAACCAGCTTGCTCAAAAAACCAAATCATAAAACCTTATAAATACTTTGCAATAAACTAATGATTCCCTATCTTTCCCTCTCACAGTCAAGTGCAACTTTAGGGACTAACACCCCTCCTGAAGACTACTAGGGAGTATACATAATGAATCAATCCCAACAACAGAGGCCATGATAGGTACACATGAAAAATGTAACTAATGAACACTGACATAAATTTAGGAAAGAGGGAACACCTCATGGGAAACCCCCCCTCAAAATACAATGTATCAAAAGAAGAGAAAGACAATTTCTAGGAAACAATATCCTTCACTCTAAGACGATCAAACAAACTATGTAATTTTTTCTCAATGAAATTCTTGGTGAAGATGTCGATAATATGCTCGATGGAAGGGAAGTACTGCAAATTAATTACCTTATCATGAACCAACCCCTTGATAAAATGCATATGGATATAAATATGTTTTTTCCACTGTCTCTGTAGTGGATCTTGACATAATTTGAGTGTAATTTGGTTGTCACACCAGATCACAGTCGAACGGTGGAACTAAATTCCAAGCTTGATGAGGAATTTCTAAAGAAACGATTCCTAGATGGTGATGTTTACTATTCCCCTGTACTCATCCTTTTTTGAATATAGAGAAATAGTGGAATTATTTTTTCTCGAACAACAAATTGGGTTGGATCCCAAACTCAACATGTACCCAAAGGTGGAATTGCAATCAGTTGCATTGCTATCCCAGTCAAAATCAATGAATCCTATGATATCTAAATTGCAGCCTATTTCATATTGGATCCTGTAACTGATGGTTCCCTAAACGTATATGAATATGTGCTTGGAAGCCTTCTAGTGTAACTCATGTGGCTCCTACATATACCTAGAGACTACCCCTATTGCATTTGATAAATATGGTCATATGTGGGTGAGATATAGAAGTCTCCCCATAAGATGTCGATACAAGGTGTTTTCCACCAATGGTTTATCCCGACCATCCTCAAGTATAACCCCATATAAGAAGGGTGTGGGTGAAGACTTGTGTGTCATGTGGAGTCTCTCCATGATATCCTTAGAATACATATCCTAAGATAGCTTGATGCCTAAAGCATCTCGGTTTATCTAGAGGCCAAGATATAAATGGAGTGGACCCATGTCCATCATCAAAAACCTATCATGAATAATTCCATTGATTGTAGCAATCATTGAAACTGAGTTGTCGGTGATCAAGAGATCATCCACATATAGGACTAGGATCAGAAGTGAGTGAGTGGTCCTCAGTATGTAGACATTTGGATTGGATTTGTATATGAAAAAATTATTGGAGAGAAAGTAGGAGTCCATATTTGCGTACCATGCTCTAGGTGCTTTCTTGAGGCCATAGAGTTCATTTTTGAGTTGGCACACTAAATATGAATTATTTATGAATCTAAGTGGTTTCTTTGTATAAATTTCCTCTGAGAGATCCATGTGAGGAAAATCATTTTTCATGTCCATTTGATGTACTTTCCATCCCTTGGGGACTCAAATAAAAATGTCCAACCTGATAGAATTCAAATTTTCTACTAGAGAAAAAGTCTCATCATGGTTGATCTCGTGGATCTTCTAAAATCCCTTGGCAATAAGTATTGTCTTGTTTCTTCTCACCTGTATGTCCATTGTCTTTTTGGTCCTGTAGACCCATATGCATCTGACAAGATTCCTTTTTGAAGGAAGAAGAACTAGAACCAAATTATGGTTCTTGAGGAGAGAGTTGTACTCCTCCTACATGGATGCTTCCAAAAAGGGGTTCCATGCATCATCTTTGTAGCTCTATGGGTATAAATATTGAACCATATAACACTGCAAAGGCATTGTGGGTTTAGTGGAAGCGATTACATGAGGAGGATCCTCAAAATGAGATTTGGTCCTCCTTGGATCTATTGGATCCCCAACAAGGTCTTTTGCATCCTAAAGTGTGGATTGTGCCCACTTGGGTATCTACTCTGGCTCTTCATATTCATGTACTGACTCTGCATATGAATGCTCTGAATGTGCAAGTGTATCCTATGAATCCTTAAAATATATATCATAACTTAGATCTATGGTGTGATATGAATGTGTGTACTTATCATATGCAAATAGTGGAAGTACAAAATCCTCTGCATGTTGATCATGTGGAGCATGCGAGGGACTTTCCTCAAACCAGAAATTGTTTTGAATGATGAGTTGGTCTGTAGAGGGATAACGTAATATGTATCCCTTTACACCATCAAGATAATCGAAAAAGATGCATGGGTTGTTCTGTGGATATAATTCTTTCCTCTTTTCATAGGGAATGCGGGCCCATCCTCATGATCCAAAGATACTTAAGTGGGTGACTTCTTGTTTGTTGCCACGCCAAGCCTAGAAAGGATTCATCTCATTAATATATTTGTGAGGGTATATAATTTGAATATGATTCACACAGTGAGGGTATATATTTTGAACATATTTGTTTACATACTCCCCCCCATTATCTGTATGGAGGGATTTGATATTTCTCCCTGATTGTGTCTCGACAAGTGCTTTGAACTCTTTGAGATGCTCAAATACCTCGAACTTATGCCTGAGAAAAAATACCCAAATATAATGTGAGTAACCATCAAAAAATGTAAGCACGTAACTTTCCTTGTTGATGGATGGATTTGGGAATGGAATGGATGTGGGAATGGAACCATGAGATTACTATGAATAAGAACCAATGGAGAGGAGGCCTTATGAGCCTTCCCCTTCTGGAAATTCTCTTGATAATTCTTTCCAAGGACAAATCCTTCAGAGACCCCTTCGTAAAAGTGGATATCAGGTAACTCGATGACCATCCCCTTCTTGCTAAATTGTTGCATGTACCTGAAGCTCAGGTGATGAAACCTCTTGTGCCATAATATACTACTGTCATCAACATGTGTAAGTAGTACATAGGAATTAGGTTCAATAAACTTATTAAAAGTTTATAACCGATATTTATGAATTACATCCTTGACAACAATTTTGTATTTGTCTTGCATATCGAATATGGACAAAATGTCTGGTGTGAACTCCACCTTTTTTCTTGAGCCTAAGTGTGTAATATGATACACCAAGAGAAGATTCATGGAAATTTTATTAACATGCAAAACATTCTCAAATATTCCATGGTCTAGTTCGACTTTCCCTTTTTCAGTGACCTCGATTGGAGAGTCATCCTCCATGAGGATAGGAGGTTCCATTCATGTAGTTATAGAATTTAGAATATATTTTGTGTTTTCCGTGTGATGGGAAGTGCTTGAATCTACAATCCATTCGTTAGGTGAAGAGTGAATATCTACTAATGCACGAGAATCACCTTTCTTAGGGGCCCAATATTCTGAATTTTTCTTGGCATCTTCGATAATGTGATCCCTGAGGTTATTCGTCTAAAGAATCTACGCCATCATATCAATATTCTTCTTCATGCATGCCTATTCTATGTGGTTCTGAATATTGCAGTAACCATTTTTCTTCCCTTACTTTTTTTTTCCACCTTTGGAACCAAAGGAATCATTGAAGGGTTTGGAGTGCCCTTCCTTTTGCGCATTTACTTTTCCTTTTTGATTGGATTTAGGATTTTTATATCTACTTCCATCATGCAAAACAAGTTCATCTGCCTTGGGGCCCTTGATTATTATTATATGAATGCGCTTATCCTTCTCTTGTGTCAAATCCTTAAAGAACTGTGACAATGAAGGCATGGTCCAAGTTTATCCTGCAGTGAATCTAGTAGAATGAAATTTGGAGACAAATACACTAATTATGGTCCATGTTTCTCCATGATAACAAGAACCATTTTTTTTTCTTGTTTGGATTTGTCATTACCAAATTATGCCAATTCATGAAGGACATATTTAAATTTGGTGAAGAAATATTAGACATTGTCAAAGTTATTTGGATCCAAGGAGTTCAGTTCTAATTCGAGCAAATGGCCCCTCATTTAATTCTTATTTCCAAAGATACTAGATACGGTGGTCTATATCTCATTTGGTTTTTTTCATGCATCAATGTGAAACTATAGGTCGGGAGAAACAGCCATGCATAGGAGACCATGAGCCTTGTCCATGCGGTTGAAGTACTTGGATTTTTCCACTATTTAGGTGGGTTATGTTTTTGTGGCTATGGCTATCCGATACAACCCTTTACCCCTTAGTAAGTGTATAATTATTGGTTTCCATTCGAAGTAGTTATATGGTGTTAGAATTGCAGATGCGTGAAATTCCATATTTCGTGTTGTTTTGTTCCATCTTCGGTACCTGCAAAAGAGGGTTGATGACGATCCTTTCTAGTGACCTATGGGGTCCAATACCATGTGCAGTTTATGAGATACTTGCACATAATATCTAGCTAACAATGAAGTATACACAAAGTGCAATGGTGAATGAAGAAAGGAGACAAAATTGGAGAAAAGAAAGAATGAATTTCTATTATTTGAATGAGAGAATGATACAATACAAGTGATATACTCTATATGACACAAATTAATCACCATAGTAGCCAAGATAATGTGCATTTGGATTTTTCTAGAGAGATGTGACACACATTGGTAGTCACTGAAGTCAAATTCCACCTAGTCCTAGTTAATTGGCCATGTGGTTGTCAGTTAACTAGCCAAACTAGAGTGAAATGAGGAGGATATCACTCAAACATGTGGAATGGACCTTAATGGTGATGATCCCAATTCAAGTGTGCATTACTAGTGATTATCCCAAGGTTAGCATGAAACACTTGGTGATAAAGAAAATGTTGACATGCAACACTTCACTCAACTAGTCTAACTAAATGATAACTGAGAATTGAATGGAGGGTATGTGGCACCCTTATATAAGGGAGAATATTCTCAATGAGGGGAGAATATATTAGACTAAGGTACCCTCAACATAGACAAATAAAATTAGGAAAATAAAATGAAAATATAATCGTAGGTGTGTGTAATATATCCAATAGTAAGAACCTGTGCAATCACTATAAGTAGAGCTATAGTAAATCTCTCTTCAACCATTTAAAATCATGATAAGTAGAATGCATGAATAAGATTAGAGATAATAGAGTCATATTTACCCATGATGGAAGTACACTGAACACCATTTCACCCACTCCATCACCTTGTACTATAATATCCACACCATCAACTAACCCCTCTATAGGTATAACTACAATAAGAGGAAGATCAAGAAGGATCGTGACTACACAAACAAAAGGAAAAGGAAAAATTGGATAAGGAAGTTCTAAATCAATCAAATTTCCATCAACCTCACTATTAACTCTCATATCACTTATTCAAGCCATTACTATATTCATTGCCTTGAATCCTCATCTTCTTTGTCATTTTCTTTCCTTATCCTTCAATTCTTGTTGCTTTTATAACGTTTTCAAACTCCTTCATTTATTTTTATTTTAGTTTCCTTTATTTAAAGTTTGGATCAAGTTTGTCAAGAATAAGGTTGACCATAATTCTTTATTTGAATGAGTTCATGGATGCTAATTTCAAGCTTCTCCACTACACAAAAATATGCTACTAAATCCTTTCGCAGTACATATTATTAAAGTGAGGTTACAGAAATATGCTATGAAATGATTATGTGATATTGTATAATGCATTTTTCCCGCCTCAGTACATGTGACTTGACCTAATCATCATCAAATGAAGTGGTTCTCCATCTGTTAGTTTTGTTTTGCAGGTGATTCGATGGAAATGATGTTGTGAATTGACTCAATCATCCCTAAACCCTGGTTGTTCTCTATTTCGTGAAGCCAGAATATAACTATTGCATTGAGTTCATGAAGGGTCTCTTCTATAGCCAATATCTGTTTGTTGTTTCGGTTTAAAAAAGATGGTTACGGAAGGCAAGGTGAACACAGTATAACCCTTAGGACCGGAGTATGCTTTGCAGCATGCAAAAGAATGGTTACAAAAGGCACACTGGCTCGACTTCATTAAGAAAATATCAGGTTAAACCTATGGAGAAACTCGTGCCTTTGCACAATATTTTGATGGAAAATAGGTGTTGATTGGTAGCTTAAATTTGGAGGTTTCTGAGGAGGTAATTTCAAAAACCACAAAATTATCAATTGATGGAGAATGCTGGTTTAAATGACAAACCCTCATTGTTGTTGAATTGAACCATTTCCTATTGGAGCAACATAAATATCTGGATTGGAGGACTTCTATACCCAGGGCGTGGCTACAAGAGGAATGGCATGAAGTTTTGGACACGGTACAAAGATACATTACGTGCGAGGGGAGATACCATATGTGTTTTCTTTGTCATATTGTCGGTTTAAAGACAACGAATTTGGCCTAATTTTTTATATAAATATTTGTTAAAGATGTCCACAATATTTCAATCTAAATAAAATATTCCTCCACACTATGTTTAGCACTGGGGGTTGATTAAAATCTTGATTCAATACCACTTGTCTAAGAAGAAAATCACTTGGGACATTTTTCTGGTTAGTGAAGAATTGGATGCCATTTAATCTCAAAAGAACAGAGGAAGACCTCCAAAAACAATGAAGAAGAAAGGTAGTAAAACTGATCCTAAGGATAAGCCACCTCAATCTACATCCTCTACACAAAAAATCACAAGAATCCAATTTAAGAAGCAATCAACAGACACAATGGGAACTCCTCGGAAATAAAAGTTACCTATCAGAGGAAAAAGAAACAGATAATTGATTCACAAACTTATACTGTGGCAAAACTCTCTAAAGATCCCAAGCAGACCAGTAGTGATAAGGTGCAGGAGAAAGTAAGGGTCTCTCCTATAATGATATCAAAATACAAAGAAAGACATGGTAGTACGACCCCAGATTTTCAGATTCCTACTCCAATAATTCCCCTTATTAACAAGAAGAAAAGGAAGAGGAGATTGTTTTTTTGTGAGACTGATACATATAATGTAGATAACTCTAATACAACTGAGGAAGAGCACACTGATACATATAATGCAGAAGGGTTTAAAACACCTAAGCCAAAAGAGATGCAGAGCATTAAGGGAAAGAAAGTTAGGAAGGTGAAATCATCCATTGACCACTTTATACAGAGGACACATACTAGACCCATCAACAAACTTAGACTAAAATACGAATTGTCGGTCAATCCAAAAATGAAATACCTAATTATTAATGTTGATGAGGAGAAGTCTAAGAAAAGAAATAAGGTTCAGGCTCCTAAGAAAACTGGTCTCAAATCTAAGGGCTAGTATTATTTCTTGTTCATTGGTCAAAGATAATTAAATATCAACAGGTGTTTTTTGATGAGGAAGATACGTCACCTAATCATTTTTGGAGCTAATAGGTGGTTTATTGGTCAAAAATGCTACGAGATCATCTAGTAGCACTTTCTTTTGCTAAAAAGAGATTTTGCTTATCTCAAGTCCTAGAAATTATGGATCTCAAATCAATTTTGATTTTGAAGAAGTTTGAAGACAAAATTCAAGTCTGGATACCATTTTGGAATGCCAGGTCATCGTCAAATATAGTATACAACTACATGTATAGGATCTTTGCATATTCTCAGGAGGAGAAATCTCAGGCATCAATTATTGAACAAAAATCTTTGGTCAAAAGTTGGCTGGAGATCTATCATCATGAAGTTCGAGCATCTTTTTGACTTTCTTTAGTATGCATAGATAGTCTTGGCTATACTTAGGTTTATTTGAAATCATTGCCAAAAAACTCTTTGTAATTATCATTATAAACAAATTTCTTGTTTGATAGGATCTAATGTTTGGGATTCCTATTATAAAACCATGGGAAATAGAGTTAGTGGGGGTTGGAAAATGGTGAGAGAAAAAATAAACTGTGAAAGCGACATTATATGAACTTAATGAAATATCAACATTTTATTTTCCATATAAGATCTATTCATTTTTATGGCCAGGTCTTCTTTACATATTTATTATGCTTTATTCAAATGTTGTTTGTATGATTTGTTTATCGAGTTTTCCATTTGAAATAATTAAGAATGAGATTACAATGCTTTTTTAATTCACCTATTTCATATTGGAGTATTTGACGTCACCTTTGCTTCAGATTTTGGATTAATTTCTCTAGAACCTAAACATCTTCTTCATATAAACAAATTGTGACGTCTGTGCATCTCAAAATGCTATCTCTTATGCACTGTCTCACTAAAATCTTTCTTTTAACTGATCTTAAATATTAATGCCTTATGTGTTTGATTTGATGTATTGAAATATTATGGATATCTGGACTTTGGCTTTAGATCGTTGATATAATTTTCCCTCATAGTTTGTTGTATTTCCTATACCAACCTTATCATCTTTCCTATAAACCAAAAAACAAAAACAAAAACATTATTCTCTAAGTGCACTAGCTCTGGCCCTTGTAGCAGTCAGGGAGATGAATTTAGCGATAACATTTTTTGGCACCATTTTCGGGGATGGAGGAACCAAGTATTATCTTCCATGGGTTAGATGACATGATTTATTAGTTTTTATGGTGGATATAAACTAATGACTCAAGTGACTACATTTTTTTTTCTTTCCACCCGACGACTCCAAAATTCAATCATGGATTCTAGGAAAGTTGGGACCAGGGCTAATCCTTCAGATTCTCCTGAGTTATCACCTATATCAGATCTTGAGAGAATTATTAAGGGAGGTAAGGCTTTACAGAAATATGTTTCTTTTAAATATGAGCCTGCGTTTTTTTATATAAAGGAATAAATTTCTGAAAATCCTAGATCTACTTTGTCAACTGACAATGTTATAGAACATCTTGAAATTGAGGGAATTTATTCTCCATACTAGGACTTAACAGATTCATTATCATCCAGTTCATTTTCATTCAATTCTGAACCATCTTCACCTCATATTCATTCATATATCAATCCTCCTACTATAGAATACCTCTTGTCTGAATTGCATGTGAAAGGAGAAGAAAATTTGGTTAAGCTTCTAGTAGACTTTTATAAAGCTTCATATTTCCCTGCTTCACCAAAACATGGGATCACCCCACTTACTCAACTAATTTATTCACAACCTTTATAGTCTACATATTCATTACCAACGGATACCTTACTCACAAGAAAAACAACTCCTCCTATCATAATGGCAGGACAAAATCCACCTCTCACCAGGATATAACATATTGTAGCTGTCAGGTATGCACCTCTAGTGCTCCCTAATCCTTTAAATTCTCTTCCACCAAGTGATTATCTTAAGTATGTGCCAAAATTCACTGGGGAAGAAGACATTACTATAGAAGATCTGTTGGACAACTGAGAGGGGGGGGGGGGTGAATCAATTGTTACTGTGCTTAAACAATTATGCCCATTTTAAACTCTTTAAAGAACACTTAATGATGATCACAATGATGTAGGGAAGTAAGCAATAGAATATTAACCATCAATCACACACATGAAATATACATAGACAAATATTTCCTGAGGAAACCCATAAAGGGAAAAACCTCTTCTTCTTGATTTGATAAGTGATCTTTATTTTCTTTACATTATCATTCTTATGAGCTCCAACTCCTCTTCAGGCTACAACCTCTATTTTACAAGTAACAACTTGCTGAGAGAACCAACTCTCTGGTTTCTCTAGGACCCACTAGAAGGAAGCACCAACTCCCTGAGAGTTCTAGCACCAACTGGATGGAAACACCAATTTCCATTCACACAAGAACCAACCTGTATAATAGAGAACAATGGTTCTCCCTTGCACCACCCTACCACACTGGTTTTTCTGGATGCAACCAGATGGAAGCTACAACTCCCTTTGTTCAAGAACCCACTTGAAACTATGAGGACACCAGTCCTCCCTAGCGCCTCCCTACCACCCTGAAATATAAATCTTTTCTTTTTACAACTTTATCACAGTGATACAACATTTATCTATGGCTTACCAGTCTCATCATTGTTCTACCACAACGATATTTTCTTCTTGCAATAGTGTCTCTCTCCTCATGTCTGCTATGATTTATGTTCTTCTCTTAGATATGCGTTTCTATTCCTTTCTCTTCTATGCTTCAACACCTACACACTGCATGCTTCTACCTGCATAAATCACACTCAACAATAGAACTAATTTCTTCTTTGTTATACGTTTTATATTCTCTGTGCACCAACTGCATGCTATGTGAAATGCCTCTACATGCTCTTCACTGCGTCACTGTTCTTCCCTACAAGTTGTTCACTACAACTCATCCTCACTCCTGCATAGCTTGACAACAGAAAAATAACTTTACTTCTCTATTCTGCATTCTTTTCTCACGTCGAGTCATCTCCTGATCATCATGGAAAGTCTTTGTTATCCCTGGTGGTTAGCTCCATGTGTTCATCATCACCTGGAATTATGCTAATGTTCCTTATCTTTCCTAGAAATCGAGACTCTTTGTCTTCTCTGTTAGTTACAGTCAGTCGTCTTTGGCTTCTAAGCCCTTTCCTTCACGTGACCATCAGCGGTGATCAAACGCCTATTCAAAAGGTGCTTCCCGATTTCTGTCTGGTGAGCACTGGCTCCATTTCACAATATGACCTTGGGATATGAGCTTCATGTGACCACATGATTGCGGGCACGTTCATAGGAGGTTTGAGGGAAACCCGATTTTCACCCCGCAATTCACCACGAGCCTCCACACATCCTTTCTCCAAGACCGTGGTTTCGATTGTGGCCTGCTTATGAAAAATTAAGGCCCGATCATGTTCAGGCCCTGTAATGGAGCATGAATGTCGATCTCATGATCTTCACGGTGCTCTTGAATGGACGATTCAGATCTGTCCTCTCAAGTCCTCATTTTCTCCTGAAGCATTTCCCCCGGAGTCCATGATCCAACAATGCACGTCCCTCTCGGATCAATGATTGATATCTCCTTCGTGTCTCCGGACTTCAGAGATTTCAATTCTCAAACTCTCATTCATCCTTCCTTTTATTTTTCCCAGAGTTGACAATCCACTAACGCGTTTCCTCTATAATCCAAAAACTATCCTCTGCTCTGGGACTTCGGCCTTTGGGAATTTGAGTCTTTGGGTGAGTATTGGTGGTAAAAATCCTGAAGCAAAACCCCTGGAGTGACGTAACTCTTGTGTCACTCGATGACGTGTCATGAGTTGAGAAACTGCCATGTGTCACTCAGATTTGTGATTTACACGTACCTGAAATGCCGAATCAACTTGACACTTGTCATTGTCTGATTGCACCACGTGTCCTTACTAACGTAGTATTCCACCTGTCCTTGTTGATGTGGTCTACCACATGTCCTTCTCGAATCAATGGTCCTCATTCTCCCTTTGATTGAAAACTGTGATCAAATCGCGACTTCACGTGTCAGGTGTTTGAACGTGAGTCAACCCTGACTCTTCCAACTCCTGATATACGAAATACTCTAGATAAATGGCCCACAACCCTCTATGATCCAAAAGTCCAGTTATTATCGAGACTTCGCTTTTCGTGAAGTTGGAGGACTACTCACCTCCCTTCTCCCGACTCTCGATTTTCTGAAACTTGCTCCAGATCAATGGCCCACAACCCTTTATGATCCAATGGTCTGGATCTTATCTGGACTTCATGTTTTGCGAAGTTGGAGGACTAATCACCTTTTAATTTTCTATTTCCCGAGTCACCGAAATGATGACCTCTCGCCACTTGTCCTCTGGATCCAATGGTTCATATCTCATCGCGATTTCACATTTTGCGACTATGGAGTTTGGCTCACCTCTATTCTCCCGATGCCTGATTTCCCGATATCCATGGGTGCCAACTCAACAATTCGATCTTCCCTGAGACTGATGGCTCCTATATCTCTAGAGATTTTGATTTTTGGATAGCTTCTCGACCTTATCCTCCTTGCATTTTTTCTTAATCTAGTGGTGCACGACTATCGACATTTCTCCCTCCAAGGATTTATGCAATCCGTTTAAGTTCCTGAGTACGCTATCTCTCCTAAGCTTTGGCAATGATTTAACCTCAGCCCTGGTGCACACAATTTACTTCTTCACCTGAGCTTACCTTTAATCCTTCTGCGAGCCATGATGTATGGGATCTTGTCTGTGAATATCATAATGCTATCTCTCCCGAGCTTTGATCTCTGCATGTTGTTTGCTTCTTCACCTGAGCTTACATTGTTCCTATTTTTCCATTGATGCACACTCTAATATTGCCATCAATGACAAGCAAACTCTCCTTGTAAACATGCCAACAATATCCCCCTTTGGAATTGATGGAAACCATGAAGGACTGCACTGTTCTAGTTATATTTTCATTGTTCTACTTATATCTCCAATTGTATAATCCAAAACACACCTTTTCTTCCCCTTTGACATCAATGTCAAATAAAAATGACCCCCCTGAGCTGTTGCAGTACTTGTAGGAGGTATCAGACGTTCAACCAATACATACTCCCCCTAACATGATGGACCTTCTTAGGTTGATAATGGGGTCACGCCCAACTTTTGGCGTAGATACTCAAACTGAGCTTTTGCAAGTGGTTTAGTGAAGATATCGACAATATGATATTTGGAAGGAATATAATGCAAAGAAACAACGGTGTTTGTCACCTGTTCCCTCAAGAAGTGATACTTGATGGGTATATGCTTGGTCTTGGAGTGAAATACAAGGTTCTTTGACAGGCTGATTATACTGGTATTATCACAATGAACTGGGATCAGTGCAGTATATTTTACCTCCAAGTCTGCAAGTGTCTGAATCATCCACAACACTTGGGTATAGCATGTGGAAACTACAATGTATTTAGCTTCTGTATTTGATAAGGAAATGGAACCTTGCTTATTTCTCAACCATGATACAAGGGAATCTCCTAAGAAGAATGCACCTCCACTCGTGCTTTTCCTTTCATCCACGTAGTTAGCCCAATCAACATCTGAATAGACTGATAGTTGAAAATTCTGATTTCTAGGATACCATAGGCCATAGTCCATTGTTCCTTTCAAGTATTTGATTATTCTTTTGACAGCTAACAAATGACTCTGTTTAGGTGCATCCTGATACCTTCCTACCATGTCAACATCATGCATTATGTCTGGACAGGATGCTGTGATGTACAATAGACTGCCTATCATAGACCTATATGAAATCTTATCAACATCAGGTGAATCATCATCCTTGCTTAACTTACATCCAATAACCATAGATGTGCTCATAGGCTTAGAATATTCCATTTGAAACCTTTTCAACATTTCTCTTACATATTTTTCTTGAGAAAGAATAATTCCTTCAAACCTCTAAGTAATTTGTAGGCCAAGAAAAAATGACAGTTCCCCTCTCATAGACATTTCAAATTCAGATTGCATGGAAGAAGCAAACCATTTTACCAATGAAGCATTATTACTACCGAAGATGATGTCATCTACATAGACCAACACAATGAGCATATCATTACCCTCTATTTTGATATATAGATTGTTGTCAATTGCTCCTCTCTTGAACCCTTTATCTTGTATACATGTATCCAGTCTATGATACTAGACACAAGGAGATTGTTTCAACCCATATAAGGCTTTCTTCATCTTGTAGAAACAATCAGGGTTATCTGACAGTTGGAAACCCTCTGGTTGTTCCATATAGACTTCTTCTTTTAGATATCCATTTAGAAAAGTTGACTTGACATCCATTTGGTAGACTTTAAAATGTTTATGACAAGCATAGGAAAGAAACATTCTAATAGCTTCTAATCTTGCTACAGGCGCAAATGTTTCATCAAAGTCCAGTCCTTCTATTTGAGCATATCCTTTGCAAACCAATCTAGCCTTATTTCTTACAATATTTCCTTTCTCATTCATCTTATTTTTGTAGACCCATTTGGATCCTATTAAATTTTTATTTGTTGGCCTAGGAACGAGTTCCCAAGTGTCATTCTTTTCAATCTGGTCTAGTTCCTCATTCATTTATTTTAACCAATTTACATCTTCACTGGATTCATTGAAGTTATTGGGTTCCACCATGGATATGAAGGCCATATATGATTGATCATTGTCTTTGATTATCCTTCTCTTGGTTTGTACACCTTTGTCTTTCTCACCGATTATCTAACTTTTAGGATGATTCTTTTGAGTAATTTTGGAGGAAGGATTTGATGTTGATTGTTGTCCTGACACTTCTTGTCTGGGTGTCAATTCTCCATCTGATTCTTTGACTTGTTCATCTTTCATTTCAACTATGTCCTCTGTGGTAGGCTCAATATTTCTCACCTCTCTTTCTGTGACTCCTTCATCAACATTTAAATCAATGCAATCAACTAATTTATGCAATATTTTATTAAAGCATATATATCCTTTACTTAGCATATCCAAAGAAGATACCTTCATCAACACTGTCATCATACTTTCCAAGGTTTTCATTATTATTATTTATGTAACACTTACTCCCAAAGACTTTGAAGTGTTTGATTGAAGCAGTTCTTCCATACCGTAGTTCATAAGGTGTCTTGTCACTATGTGGTATGAGGCGGGCCTTGTTAAGAATATGGACTGCTGTGTTATTGCTTCTACCTAGTAAGTTTGACCAATGTTCTTCTCATTCATCATTGACCTGGCCATTTGTTGAACCGTTCTGTTTTGCCTCTCAAATACTCCATTTGGTTGTGGAGTTCCTGGGATTGTGTATTCTCTCTTGATCCCATGTTTATCACAAAATTCCTTGACATAAATTCTCCTCCTCTGTCTGATCTTACTACCTTTAACCTCTTGCCTATTTGATTCTCAGTTAAAGCCTTAAATATTTTAAATTTCTCAAATCCTTCAGTTTTTTCTTTGAGAAAAGCAACCCAAGTAAGTCTGGAGTAATCATCAATGATCAACATAAAGTAGTTTTCCTTCCATGTTCCTTTCTTTCTTGATGGTCCACATAAATCTATATGAACTAATTGGAGTGGTTTCTTTGTTGAAGTAGAGCTCTTGAATTTAAACTGTGTCCTGGTTAGCTTTCCTACTTGACAGGGTTTGCACACAGAGTCTTGTGGCTTTGATATTCTTGGAATATCTTTTACTACCTCAAGATTTTTGAGCTTGATTAAGTGGTCAAATTTTAGATGTCTAAGTCTCCTATGCCATAACCAACTTTCATCATGTTTTCTTAGATGAAATTCTTATTTATCTTCTTTCAGCACATATACATTATTTTTTGTCCTTTTCCTTTAGCCACCACTTGTCCTGAGTTTACATACTTTATTTTACAATCGTTGGAAGTGAACACCACTTCACATCCGCTGTCACACATTTGACTTACACTGAGCATATTATGTTTCAGCCCATCTACAAGCAGAACATCCTGGGATTTTCCTTTACCATTACTCAAACTCACCATCCCTCTACCCTGGATTTTACTTGGTTCATCATTTCCAAAGATTACATTTCCTATTTTACTTTTACTTATAGACAAAAACTTATCTTTGTCTCCAGTCATGTGCTTGGAACATCCACTTTCTATATACTAGGGGTCTTTTTGTTTTTGAGTTGAAAGTACTACACCACATTTCTCATTGTCTTTCTTTTTCCATGTGTTGGCATTTACAGCTAAAGGATTTATCCTTGGATCTGCCTTGTACTTATTCAAATGGAAATTTGCATCTTTGTGGCTAAAGTTATGGAAGTTATAACATTCGATTTCATTGTTCAGTAGGTCAAAGTGATTGGTGCTACATTGTCTATTCATTGGATGCTTAGTTCTATGTTGTAAATATTGTCTATTTCTTGACCTCCTCAGTTGCATGTCTCTAAACTTAATTTGACATTTTACAATCTTATGACCAAAATTAGAACAGTAAAAACAGTAGCCATAAAACAAACTTTGGTACCTGAAGGATGGCCTTATTTTTGGCATTTGTTGCTCCATCTTTTGATCTGTTTGTTTTTTATCAGGGATCATCTTGTCTTTATTAGCTTTAGGTGACAAAGTACTCTCATGGTATGATTGTCTACTGACTTGGAACTTGATCATCTTTATTGTCTCTTTTCTTTATGGTTATTTGCTACTTGAACCATTTACATACCCTAAACTAGTCTTCAACAACGGAGATCTTTGTTTTCTCAGAATGTCATTTAGTTCTGATGTGGCTTTAATGCTTGGAAGGTTTTGAAGATACAATGTTTTAAACTTCTCCATCTCTTTTTTGGTTTTTACTACCTCTTCTTCCAAGGCTTCACACCTTGCCTTCTTTTCTGATAATTGTTGTTTCAAAATTTCCTCTATTTTCTTTTCCTCTTCTAATTCCACTTTTAGCAGGGAAAGGTCTTCATTAGGTTCTTTATTGTCTTTCTCAAAATGTATCAACAATTTTTTTTTCTTTTTCTTCTTAGATCCGAGTCTAGTAATTTCTTCTAGAGCACTGATCAGTTCTCCTTCCAAGTCAACCACAACTTCTTCATCGTCAACATTACTTCCTGTGATTTTATTATGGTAATCCTCTTGGGCCATAAGCATAAAGTCATTCAACTTGTATTCAGATAAGGAGTCACTATCAATGCCTTCTAAAGAGTCATTATTGTTTACACATAAACTTTTCTTTTTACCAAATCTCTTGGGTTTGAACTTCTTTTCTCCTTTAGAATTATGATCCTGCTTCTTGTGTGGAAACTTAGATGCAAAGTGACCTATATTTCCATATTTAAAACATTTAAAGGGAAATTTTCCTTAGTACTTTCCTGATCCTTTCATTAGTCTCCTCACAAATTTTGCTTCAATTTCATCAGGCTCAGAGTCCTCATTCTTATCATCTTTAAATGATGCTTCTATAGAAGTGGATTTATCTTTACCTATCCTCATTTCATATGCAATCAACGTTCCTAGAAGTTGATCAAAAGGCAGAGTTTTTAGATCATTAAGTTCTTCTATAGAAAAGACCTTTGGGTTGAACCTTTCTAGAAAATATCTTAAAATCTTCTGGACTAAAACTACACCTTCAAACTTCTCACCAAAACTCTCCATGGCATTCATTAATTCTTCAAATCTCATAAATTACTCGACAAAAGTTTCATCCTCTTTCATCTTTATCTCTTCAAACTATAATCTGTAGGTTTGAAGCTTGGCATCCTTTACCTTCTCATTACGTTCATAACTTATAATGAGTTTGTCCCACATTTCTTTGGCAGTTTCTAAGTGCATAACTTTTACAAATTTTGATTCTGTAAGCCCACTCAGAATAGCATTCATAGCCTTAGCGTTGAAGCTGAATTCTAGCTTGTCATCCTTATTAGCTAGTACAACTGGATTTACATAACAAGTCTTTACCACATCCCAAACATCTGCACCTAAATCCATTATGTAGGTGCTCATCCTAACTTTCCAGAAGGAAAAGTTTGTTCCATTAAACAAAGGGGCCTTATTGGTTGAAGTTCCTTCATGGCTTGACATGTTTAAGCTTACTGATCTACCTTTAAATAAAAGGAACCGGATCTGATACCAATTATTGGACAACTGAGAGGGGGGGGGGTGAATAAGTTGTTATTGTCATTAAACAATTATGCCCATTTTAAACTCTTTACAAAACACTTAATGATGACCACAATGATGTAGGGAAGTATGCAATAGAATATTAACCATCAATCGCACACATGAAATATACAGAGACAAATATTTCCTGAGGAAACCCATAAAGGGAAAAACCTCTTGTTCTTGATATGATAAGTAATCTTTATTTTCTTTACATTATCTTTCTTATGAGCTCCAACTCCTCTTGAGGCTACAACCTTTGTATTACAGGAAACAACTTGTCGAGAGCACCAAATCTCTAGATTCTCTAGCACCCACTAGAAGGAAGCACCAACTCTTTGAGTGTTCCAGCACCAATAAGATGGAAGCACCAACTTCCAGTCACATAGGAACCAACATGTATAATAGAGAACAATGGTTCTCCCTTGCACCACCCTGCCACCCTGGTTTTTCTGGATGCAACTAGATGGAAGCTACAACTCCCCGTGTTCAAGCACCCACTTGAAACTCTGAGGACACCGGTCCTCCCTAGCACCTCCCTACCATCCTGAAATATAAATCTTTTCTTTTTACAAATTTATCATAGTGATACATCATTTATCTATGGCTTACCAGCCTCATCACTATTCTGCCACACTGCTCTGTTATGCCTACAACAATGTCTCTCTCATCACGTCTGCTGCGATTTTTGTTCTTCTCTCAGATATGTGTTTCTGTTCCTTGATTCTTCTACGCTTCAACACCTGCACACCGCATGCTTCTACCTACATAAATCACACTCAACAACATCTGTAATCTCTTCTTTGTTCTGTGTTTTTATATTCTCTGTGCACCAACTGCATTCTATGTGCAATGCCTCTACATGCTCTTCACTGCATCACTGTTCTGCCCTAGATATTTTTCACTGCAGCTCATCCTCACTCATGCATAGCTCGAAAATAAGAAAATAAATTTAATTCTCTGTTCTGCATTCTTTTATCACGTAGAGTCATCTCCTGATCATCATGGAAACTCTTCGTTATCCCTGGCAGTTAGCTCCATGCATTCATCATCACTGGGCATTCTGCTAAGATTTCTTAGCTTCTCTAGAAATCGAGACTCTTCATCTTCTCTGTCAATTAAAATCAGTATTATTTGGCTTCTAATACATTTCCTTCACGTGACCATCGATGGTGATCAAACACTTATTCAAAAGGTGCTTCCCGATTTCTGTCTGGTGAGCACTGGCTCCGTTTCACGATATGACCTTGGGATATGAGCTTCATGTGACCATGCGATTGTGGGCACATCCATAGGCTGTTTGAGGGAAACCTTCTTTTCACCCCGCAATTCACCACGAGCCTCCATGCATCCTTTCTCCAAGACCGTGGTTTCGATTGTGGCCCGCTTACGAAAAATTAAGGCCTGAGCATGTCTAGGCCCTGCAATGGAGCATGATTGTCGATCTCATGATCTTGACAGTGCTCTTGAGCGGATGGTTCATATCTTTCCTCTTAATTCCACATTTTCTCCCAAAGAATTTCACCTGGAGTCCACGATCCAATGACATGTGTCCCTCTCGGATAAACGATCGAGATCTCCTTCGTGTCTCCGAAATTCAGAGATTTCAATTCTCAAAATCTCGTTCATCCTTCCTTTTCTTTTTCCTAGAGTTGACAATCCACTGACGCATTTCCTCTTTAATCCAATGGCTATCCTCTGCTCCAGGACTTCAGCCTTTGGGACTTCGGGTCTTTGGGTGAGTACTGGTGGTAAAAATCCTGAAGAAAAACACCTGAAGTGACCTAACTCTTGCGTCACTTGATGACTTGTCATGACCCAAGCAACTGCCACGTGTCACTCAGATTTGTGCTTTCCACGTACTTGAAATTATGAATAAACTTAACACTTGTCATTGTCTGATTGTGCCACATGTCGTTGCTACCGTAGTCTGCCACCTATCCTTGCTGACATGGTATGCCACATGTCCTTCTTAAATCAATGATCCTCATTATCCCTTTGATCAACGGCTGTGATCAAATCGTGACTTCGCATGTCGGGTGTTTGAATGTGAGCCAACCCTGACTCTTCCAACTCCCGATATCTGAAATACTGTAGATCAACGACCCACAACCCTCTGTGATCCAACGGTCTAGATATTATTGGGAGTTCGTGTTTCATGAAGTTGGAGGACTACTCACCTCCCTTCTCATGAATCCCCATTTTCTGAAACTTGCTCTAGATCAACAACCCATGGCCCTCTATGATCCAACGGTCTAGATTGTATCGAGACTTTGCATTTCTCAAAGTTGGAGGACTACTCGCCTTTGAATTTTCCAGCTCGCGAGTCAACGAAAATGTTGATCTCTTGCCACATGTCCTCTGGATCCAATGGTTCATATCTCATTGCGATTTCACATTTCGTGATTGTGGAGGTTGGCTCACCTCTATTCTCCTGATGCCCGATTTCTTGATATCTATGGGTGCCAACTCAATGGTTTGATCTTCACCGAGACCGATGACTCCTATCTCTCCTAATCTTCCGAGTGTTGGATAGTGTCTCAGACTTATCCTCCTCATAGTTTTTATGAATCTAGTGGTGACTATCGACGTTTCTCCCTCCAAGGATTTATGCGGTCCGTCTAAGTTCCTGAGTACGTTATCTCTCCCGAGCTTTGGCAACAAGTTATCCTCGGCCCTGGTGCACATAGTTTGTTTCTTCACCTGAGCTTACCTTTGATCCTTCTGCGAGCCTTGATGTATGGGATCTCATCTGTGAATCTCATAATGCTATCTCTCTTAAGCATTGATCTCTGCATATTGTTTGCTTCTTCACCTGAGCTTATGTTGTTCATGTTTTTCATCGATGCACACTCTAATATTTCCATCAATGACAAGCACACTCTGCTTGTAAACATGCTAGCAAGAACACCATGCTGCTTTCTATATCTATGTAGACAATTTAAATATTTTGCATGAAGATGTTTGGATGTAGGTGTTTGTCCAGAGCCTTGATGGGGAAGCTCATAAATGGTTTATGGATTTTCCTACAGGAATAATTATAGATATTGATGTCTTAGACGTTTCATTTTTGAAACATTGGGGGGATAAAAAAGATTTATCATATTATATCACCGAATTTGTGAATCTTAAAAGGAATAATGATGAGTCTATATCAGACTTTACTAAAAGTTTTAATAAGATGTATAATAAGATTCCTACGAGATGAAGCCTACATAAACGTCTGCAAACATTACTTATAAAAATGCATTTTATCATGATATTTGTTTACTTCTCAGAGAAAGAAGAGCTCCCACATTGGCTAGTATGCAAGATGCTACCCTAGAGGCAGAGTCAAATATATTGGCAACTCAAAAGTTGAAAGGTAAATCTGACAGAAAAAAGGGTAAAGAGGAATATGTTCCTTATTCTTCCCATTCTTAGTCTAAAATTGATGAAATGACAAAGACTATTGAGAATCTAAATTCCCAATTGGATAAATTAAATCTTGATGTCAAGAATCCTAATAAAGGTAGGCAGGAGGGTTACCAAAGAAATTTTAATTAACCATACATAAAATTTAATCAACCTTCTCAAATATTGCAAAAAGAAAATATGAATCAAAATATTCCTACTCCTTTCAAAAATAACTATATACCAGATGAAAATGATGGAGATCAGTAAGGAGATCAAGATATAAATATTTTTGAAAATTCTCATGCTACGATATTTCTCACTGAGGAATATTATCAAAATTATGCAATGCAACAATTTTTTGAACAAGAAGTTGAATCTACCTCTTCAAATCATAATTCTTTTATTGAGTATGGAAAAGCACAGGTTCAAAATAAATACAATCTTAGATCTAAAGCTGTAGCTACAAATCATGATCCTCCTCTTCAATCTCAGAAGGATTTTTCCCCTATTCAACATAATCCTACTCCAGACAAAAAAAAATCAAACAATCAGCCTGTCAACAAGATCATAAATCAACAGGTTCATGATAAGGAGAAATCTTCGATCATACACAACCTAGAGTCTGAAATAATCAAGGTAAAATTACATATTCCCCTTATTGAACTAATGAAAAATAAGTTTTTTAAAGATTCTATTTTGAAAGTGTTGGAGCCAAATGATGAATCAGTTGTTGTAGATACTATTAATTTAGAGGATGTCAAACCAACTATTTTCCTGGGATCAAATACATAATGGAGAGATGATTTTGTACCTCCATTTTACATCTCTGTGAACATCCATGATTAGATACTTCAGAATTTCCTCTTATATTCCAGAGCTTCACATAATTTAATGCCTAAAGTGGTTATGGAGGAATTAGGCCTAGAGATCAGAAAACCATATCAAGATATCTATACTTTTGATTCTAGCAGAGTCAAGTGTTTAGGGGTGATTAAATATCTCGTGGTTAATCTAACCCAATTTCCTATGAAGATAATTATGATAGATATAGTGGTGGCAGATATAAAACCAAAATTTGGTATGCTTTTATCAAGATTGTGGTCGAAAAGACTTGGGGGAACTATGCAAATGGATCTTTCTTTTGCTACTGTTCCTATTTTTGGAGGTGAAAGCATGAGGTTGTACAGAGAATCACAGCTTGCATATATTATCAATGACCCTCATAACCCTACAAATCACCCTATATATTCAATTCAATAAGACATGGATTCTTGCATTTTACAGTTAGATGATTATTATGCTGCCCCTGTAGTAGAACAAAGAAAAATTACAAAAAATCAGGAAAGGAATGGTAATGATTTTCTGTGGAAAATGTTCTTTGATGGCTCTTCATCTAAGGAGGGTTCAAGATTTGGAGTAGTGTTGGTTTCACCATCTAAATAAATCTTTCCTTTGTCATTTAAACTTGAGTTTCAGACCACAAATAACATAGCAGAATACAAAGCTTTGATTTTGGGTTTAAGGGTTGCCATTGATTTGAAAATTGACAAGCTTAAAGTTTTTGGAGATTCAGAGTTGGTGGTGTTACAGGTCAGGGATAGATATAAAACAAAGCAACTGAGACTTAAGCAGTACCGAAATGAGGTTTTGGATTTACTGGAAAATTATTTTTCTGCCTTCAATATCTCTTTTATTCCCAAAATTGAAAATCAACAAGCTGATTCCTTAGCTTTAGCAACAGATGGTTTCAAAACTCTTCTCATTTCTCAGGTTAAGTATGAAATTCAGATGAAATATAGAACTTCTATTCCAGAAAACATTAAGAATTTGGAGGTTTTGGAAGATGATAAAGAAATAGAAAGGTTTTTACAAGTTATTGATGAATTTTATTCTTTAAAAATTGATTAGGAAAATCTGAATGAAGTTAGAGAAGATGAAGAACCAAAAATGCTGCTAAATGAGATTGCAGGCCATAAAATTATGGATCCGAAAACCAATCATATACCTAAAGGTTTGGTACCTTTGGAAAGGATCTTCAACAATAATGATGTTGTTGCTAACCCTTTGTTTCAAAAAAAGGGAGAAGATATTATTAATGTTAACATTGGAACCGAAGATAATCCAAGATTGGTGAAGCTATCAAAGTCCTTATTTGATAATAAAAGGGGAAAGTATGTTGAATTGATGAAAGAATTTGTGGATGTTTTTGTGTGGTCATATGAAGATCTTAAGACTTTTGATCCACAAATAATGCAACATAACATACTTTTAAAAGAAGGTGCAAAACATTGTAAGAAAAAACTAAGGCAGATCAATCCCAGGATATTTCCATTAATTGAGAAGGAACTTAAGATAATGTTGGATGCAAAAATTATCATTCCACTCAGATATTCAAATTGGATTGCTGATCTATTCCCTGTTCGGAAAAAGAACAGTGAAATTAGATTATGCATGGACTTTAGGAACTTGAATAAGTTCTCACTGAAAGATAATTATCTTGTTCCAAAAATGGATTATATTCTCCAGAAAGTGGTTGGAGCAAGTAAAATGTCTTTCTTGGATGGTTATTCAAGTTATAATCAAATTGCAGTCTCTGAAAAAGATCAAGAGAAAAAAGCATTTACCACTCCATGGGGAATGTTTATGTATGAAAAGATGCCTTTCGATATTCTCAATGTCGGGGAAACTTTTCAGAGAGCCATGGATGTGACGTTTATTGGAGAAAAGGAAAGATTTATGGTGATTTATCTGGATGATATTACAATATTTTCCAAATCAGATGATGAACACTTGCAACATTTGAGACAAACTTTCAGAAAATGAAGAAAGTTCAGTATATCTCTTAACCCTAAGAAATCTCATTTTGTTATGGAAGAAGGAAAGTTATTAGGGCATATTGTATCAACTAATTGAGGTCAAATTGAACCAGATAGAGTGGTTTCTATCCAACAAATTGAGGTCCCCAGACACAAGAAATCAATTCAATCTTTTTTGGGAAAAATATATTTTTTAAGGAGGTTTGTACCCAATTTTGCAGAAATCATTAAACCTATCTCTAATATGTCTAAAAAGGATGTCAAAATCAGATGGACTCAAGAAGCAAGAGATTCATTTCAGAATATCAAACAAGCTTTGGTGGAAGCTCCATTTTTTATAAGCCCTCAATATTATAAGGAATTTTTAGTCTTTCCATTTGCATCGCATGAAACAATTGTTATTGTCCTATTACAAAAAAATAAAGATGGTCATGAGAAACCAATATATTTATTTAGTAAGGCTTTGAGAGATGCAGAGTTAAAGTATGATATCCTAGAAAATCAAGCTTATTCTTTAAATAAAGAACTTAAATCTTTCAGAGTCTACCTTCTACATTCAAAGATTACTGCATATGTTCCTAGCATCTCTGTCAGGGATATATTGGTGTAGCCTGACAATGAACGTAAAAGAGGTAAGTGGATATCTAATCTCTTGGAATATGA
This sequence comes from Picea engelmannii, assembly GCA_009831015.1. NCBI lineage: Eukaryota > Viridiplantae > Streptophyta > Pinopsida > Pinales > Pinaceae > Picea > Picea engelmannii. Next base: position 740,041 of record ML777020.1, on the reverse strand, counting down.
TGTGTAAATTAACCTTACAAAGTTAGTCAAGGGGAAAGGTCTAGCCAAATTGTTAGATTCTTTGAATTTTCAAGCCCTCAATATAAATCAAATGTCAAATCAATTAGATCGATTATCCTCTCAGCAGGATGAAAACAACACGCAGGTGCTTGAGAAGTATTTTATATCTCCCTGGTATAAGGATGTTGTGCATGTTTTGCAGAATATTCAATGTCCTCCTTATTTTGATAAATCAAAGTGTAGATCTTTAAAGATGAAGGCTGCTAAATATTGTATATTGAATCAATGTCTCTATTGGAAGGATCTCGGAGGTGTCTTGCTGAAATGTGTAGACGAGAAAGAAGGAGAATAGATTATGATTAAAATGCATAGTGGAGCATGTGGAGGACATTTATATCGGAAAGATACATCTTATAAAATTTTGAGAGATGGCTATTATTGGCCTTCTCTTTTCTTAGTTGTATTCTCCAAGATCAGAGCATGTGAAAATTGTCAAAAAGTTGTTTGTAAGCAACATGTAAACTCTCCATGCATCGGAGCACGCAGGACGGAATGAAGAGAGGCGAAAAGCCAAAGTGGCTAGGGCCTAAACCCTAGCCGCCCCAGATCTGGATTTTCGTTTGCAGGAGCTCGGTTTTTTGTTTGCAGGAGCTCGGATCCGTCAAAAGAAGTCGACCAGCGCGTCCCTCCCACGATTTGCACGCCAGCACGTCCCTCACGCGATTTTCAACGCGGTTCGCCTGTCCTTTCATGCGTACTGGAGTAGCAGACTGGCCCAGGGCAGCGGTTTGGCGACTCAGCGCATTGCCTGAACGTTGGCACGCGTCTTGGAGAAGCGGTAGTTTGCAGGAGGTCGATTGTTGTTTGCAGGGACGCCGCAAGGATTACAGGGCCGCGGAACAAAACCCCCCTGTGCTTCCAGAACAGTGGTAGCCCAGGTGATCGCCGCCCTGCCAAGATGACTGCAAATCCGACTGCCAAGACTGAGGATGATTCATTGGAAGCTTTTAAAGAGTTAGTCCGTAAGGCAGGAGCTAATTCCAAGCTCTCTCCTCCGTCTAAGTTTATTAAGAAGTTGGATGAGATCCCTTCTCTGGAGCTTTCTCCAGAGGACCCTTGCAATTGTGCTCTCTTTCTGGCAGAAAGGACCCTCATTGGAAAGTTTACGGGGTTATGGCCCAGCCCCAAAACGGTGGAGGCATGGATTGAGGAAAGATGGGGACCGATGATACAGGGTAGCATTCTTCGGAGTGCAGTAGGCAGGGG
>ML777020.1:674509-738343 GCA_009831015.1 Picea engelmannii | reverse complement strand
CGAAAGACCAACAAAGCGCGCAGAGAAAAGGAGGCGGCCTCCAACATTTCTTCAGGCTCTCAGAAAATGCTGGACCCCTTCATTAAGAGGAAAATTCCTCCCCCCTCCGGTTGATGTATTGCTTCTGTCTTCTATTGTGCTCAAAGTTTGTGAGAATTTATACATGTATGCAGTGTTTGTCATTTTCTCGAATTAGCTCAAGAAGCAGATGGAATTGGTTTCCCAAGACATTCATAAGAAGGTTGGCAGCACTGTTAGAGGTCACCAACCTTCTTCAAATTTGTAACTTTCTGATTCTGGCATACCAGAATGCCACCTAATGCAACATAACCGTCTCTGTTAAAAAAAAAACATGTAAACTCTCATCCTCTCAAACCTATTATAGCATCTGGTCCATTTCAACAATGGGGATTATATTTTATTGGGGAAATTAATCTTACATATAGTGGCCAAAATAATTATATTCTCATTGCAACAGATTATTTTACGAAATGGATTGAGGCTATACCTACTAGAAATGCCACTAATAAGGTTATCATGAAATTCTTATAAGAAAATATTTTTTCTAGGTATGGCTATCCTAGGAAACTGATTACAGATAATGATCAAGATTTTAAGTCAACTTCCATGATCTAGTTTTGCATTAATTATAATATTATCTTGTCACATTCTACTCCTTACTATCCACAGGGAAATGGACTTGTTGAGTCCTCCAACAAAAGTTTGATCAGGATAATTAAAAAGATGTTGGCATAAAACAAGAAATCTTGGGATGCTGGTTTAAAATTTTCTTTGTGGGAAGACATAATTAGTACCAAGAAATCTATTGGTACCAGGGATGATTTTAAGGATGGAAATTTATTTTAAAATGTAGAAACCGTGGTGAATCTTACTAATCCTTCATATGTCAACTCTAAATGTTTGGCGATATTTTTGTAAAAATATTCAAATTTCTAATTATTTTATATAGTTTTTATAAAATTTTAGCGATTTTTGTAAGCCACCTCAATCTACAGTCTCTAAACAAAGAATCACAAGAATCCAATTTAAGAAGCAGTCAACAGGCACAATGACAACTCCTTGAAAATCACCCAAAATAAAAGTTACCTATCAGAGGAAAAATAAACAGATAATTGATTCACAAACTTATATTGTGGAAAAAATCTCTGAAGATCCCAAATAGACCAGTAGTCATGAGGTGCAGGAGAAAGTAAGGGTGTCTCCCAGAATGATATCAAAATACAAAGAAATCCATGGTAGTACGACCCCAAATTTTTAGATTCCTAGTCCAATAATTCCCCTTATTGACGATAAGAAAAGGAAGAGGAGATTGGTTTTTTTCTGAGACTGATACATCTGATGCAGAGCACATTGATATAGTTGAGACAGAGCACATTGATACATCTAATGCATAAGGTTTTAAAACACTTGATCCAAAAGAGATGCAGAACATTAAGGGAAAGAAATTCAGGAAGGTGAAATCATTCATTGACCACTTTATACAGAGGTTGCATACTAGACCCATCAACAAACTCAGACTAAAATACGAATTTTTGGTCAATCCCAAAATGAAAGACCTAATTATTAATGTTGATGGGAATAAGTCTAAGAAAATAAAGAAGGTTGATGCTCCTAAGAAAACTGGTCTTAAACCCTGGATGTTTATGAGGAGGTAATTTCAAAAGCCACAACATTACTAATTGATGGAGAACATTGGTTTAAACATCAAACCCTAATTTTTGTTGAATTGAACCATTTCCTATTGGAGAAACATAAATATCTATATTGGACGACTGATATATCCAGGACATGGCTACAAGAGGAATGGCGTGAAGTTTTGGACACGATACATAGATACATTACCTGTGAGGGGTGATACACTAAGGTGTACTTTACCAGATGTGTTTTCTTTGTCATATTGCCAATTTAAAGACAATGAATTTTGCCTACTTTTTATATAAATATCTGTTAAAAATGTCCACAAGATTTCAATCTAAATCAAATTTGTCTCCAGACTATGTTTACCACCGAGGGTTGATCAAAATCTTGATTCAATACCAGTTTTCTAGGACGAAAATCACTTGGGACAGTTTTCTGGTTAGTGAAGAATTGGATGCCATTTCATCTCAAAATAAGAGAGGAAGACCTATGAAAACAATGCATAAGAAATGTAGTAAAACTAATCCTAAGGATAAGCGACCTCAATCTTCAGCCTCTACACGAAGAAATACAATAAACCAATTTAAGAAGTAGTCAACAGACACAATGGGAACTTCTCATAAATCATCGGAAATAAAAGTTACCTATCAGAGGAAAAATAAATAGATAATTTATTCACAAACTTATATTGTGGAAAAAATATCTAAAGATACCAAGCATACCACTAGTGATAAGGTGCAAGAGAATGTAAGTGTGTCTCCCAAACTGATAGCAAAATACAAAGAAAGCCATGGTACTTCGACCCCAAATTTTCAAATTCCTACTCCGATAATTCCCCTTATTGACGATAAGAAAAGGAATAGGAAATTGGTTTTTTCTGAGACTGATACATCTGATGCAGAGCACACTGATATAGCTAACACAGAGCACACTGATACATCTAATGAAGAAGGTTTTAAAACACCTAAGAGAAAAGAGATGTAGATCATTAAGGGAAATAAATCCTGGAAGGTGAAATCATTCATTGATCACTTTATACGGAGGCCACATACTAGACCCATCAACAAAATAAGACTAAAATATGAACTATTGGTCAATCCCAAAATGAAAGACCTAATTATTAATGTTGATGAGAAGAAGTCTAAGAAAAGAAACAAGGTTCAGGCTCTTAAGAAAATTGGTCTTAAATCTAAGGGCTAGTTTTATTTCTTGTCCATTGGTCAAAGATAATGAAATATGAACAGGTGGTTTTTTATGAGGAAGATATGACACCTAATCCTTTTTGGAGATAATAGGTGGTTCATTGGTCAAAACTGCTACGAAAGCATATAGTAGTGCTTTCTTTTGTTGAAAAGAGATTTTGCCCATCTTAAGTCCTAGAAGTTATGGGTCTCAAATCAATTTTGATTTTGAAGAAGTTTGAAGACATAATTCAAGTCTGGATACAATTTTGGAATATTAGGTCATCATCAAGCCTATTCTATAGCTACATGTATAGGATCTTTGTAGATTCTCAGGAGGATAAATCTCAGGCAAGAGTTATTGAAAAACAATCTTTGGTCAAAAGTCAGCTGGAGATCTATCATCATGAAGCTCGAGCATCATTTTGACCTTCTCTAGTATGTGTAGATAGTCTTGGCTATAATTAGGTTTATTTGAAAGCATTGCCAGCAAATAATTTGTAATTATCATTATAAACAAATTTCCTGTTTGATAGGATATGATGTTTGGGATTCCTATTATAAAACCATGGGAAATAGAGTTAGTGGGGGTTGGAAAATGGTGAGAGAAACAAGAAACTGTGAAAGCAACATTATATGAACTTAATGAAATATCAACATCTTATTTTCCATATAAGATCTATTCATTTTTATGGTCAGTTCTTCTTTACATATTTATCATGCTTTGTTCAAATGTTGTTTGTATGATTTGTTTATCGAGTTGTCCATTTGAAATAGTTAAGAATGATATATAAATGTTGTTTTAAATTCACCTATTTCATATTGCAGTATTTGCTATCACCTTTGCTTCAGATTTTGGATTACTTTCTCTAGAACCCGAAGATCCTCTACATATAAACAAATGGTTTATGTGTTTCTTCTTATGCCCTGTCTCACTGATAGTATTTCTTTTAACCGATCTTAAATATGAATGACTTATGTTTTTGATTTGATGTATTGAAATATTGTGGATATATGGACTTTGGTTTTAGATCTTTGATATAATTTTCCCTCACAGTTTGTTGTCTTTCCCGGACCAACCTTATCATCTTTCTTATAAACCAAAAAACAAAAACAAAAATCCTATTCTCTAAGTGCATTAGCTCTGGCCCTTGTAGCAGTCAGGGGGATGAATTTAGTGATAACACTCACAACAAGAGATCATACCCAAAACCAAACCTCAAGAAGAATAATTACTTATTCGCCATCCTGAAATTGTATTTCAAGAAAACCCCATTAAAGAACCATAATTCATCGTTACATCAGACAAATCTATTCATCTTAGAGAAGAAAACATGTCTATAATTTTTCTTGAGTGAGAAGAATAAAGAGTACCTGGAGGTAGGGGGAAGAGAAGTTAGAAAGAGAAGAAATACAAGGAGGAACAAGTACATCAACTGTTGAGGATGAATTTGGATTTCCAATTTTAGGTCCAAAAGTTGTAGTACAAATGAAGAACATACCACCTTCAAAACTGCCCAACTTTCATGATATGATAATTAAAGAGCCATAAAATTTTATTTTTGAATTTGATGTGTTATGTCACAATTATGATTAATTCTGATGCTAAAAAAATGAAGTTGTTTCCAGCTACACTTAAGGATGTTGCACTATGTTGGTTTATGGGCTTGGGAACAAATGCTATTAATATATGGGATGAGATGAGAAAAATATTCCTTTTAAAATATCATGATTATTGTACAAATAGAGGAATGAGAGGAAGTATTTAAAATGAAATGGAAAGAAAATGAGATCCTTGAAGTCTATTCCGAGATATTTAATTATACTATTAAGATAGCAAGGTCAAATCATTTATATTTGGATACTATTAAAGTCTTTTTTCTTAGGGGAGTTCGAGATGAATGGATTGATGTATTAAATTTAATGGGTAAAGGATATATTTCTCACCTAACCTATCTAGAAATTTGTGACTTATGCAAGCATATCTTTCAAGGAAAGTCCAAATATGGTAAGTGACCCAGGGATGTTATCTCTAGAGTCAACAAATCAGCCTCTGGTGGGGTAAGTAGAGCATATAATAGAAATTTATTGGGAAATTTTAAAACATACATTCTCATTACTCTTGGTTCTGAATTAGACACATTGAGAATTAAGCAAAAGAAAGAGGTAGAGGATGTGCCATTAACTATTTATTTTCAAAAATGTAGGAAAATGAATCCTTTAAAAGTATGTCCTTTAGATAACATTGATCTTTGTGGAATGTGTGCAGATAATCATGCTACAGAAAATTTCCCATCTCTATTGAATCTCAAAGAATCTTACCAAGGGACGGAAGGGGCTACAAAGAAGTTATGTTTTTTTGCACAAAAAGGACCTTGGCAGCCAAGAACTTCAGGTATATCTCAATATCCCTCTCAACAATTTAATCCTTATATTTATCAACAATATCCCCAACATAACTGGACCATTCCTATGCCTTGGAAAGCATGGACATCACAACATGTCCAAAACCAACCTTAGAAGCAAGGTTGGAAATGATATGCCTATGGGACAATACATTCTTTGCCTTATCCTATGCAACAATAATACACCCAATATCCTACACAAAACTAGTATCCCCACAAGTCGAACAACCATATTCCAACCAGCCACCACAACCTAAAGAACCTAAATTACCATCAAATCAACCTCCAATATGAATCCATATACCCACACAACCCGTTGTTAACCCCAATAATAAAGTAGCACAACCCGCTTACAATGTTGAGCTACATAATTTCCCCACATACATGATTTCTTGTTGTGGTATAAATGATATTCTCTTTAGATCAAGAAAAGTACTGCATCAAGATGCACCTATTATTGTTGAAGAACCTATAGAGGAGGAAACTCCTAATCAAATAAAAAACAAAATAGTACTAATCCAATGAATCAAACTTCTTCATCCGTAATAAATCAAACACAAAAATCTAGTACTCCACCTTTTCTAGAAAGGGTGGCATTAGAAAAGAAAATCACTCAAATATGATATGGTTTATTAGATGAATTAAAGAATGTTTGTATCAAGATTCCATTATTGTATGCAATAAAACACATTCCAATTTATTCTAAGACGGTAAGGGAATTATGTATAAATAAAACATGAAGGAAAAGGAAAGACTCATATACATTGCAAGTTATTGGTAAATTAACAGACCTTATGTCAGGTAAAATATATATGCAAAAATATGTTGATCCCAATAGAACCGTTGTAAACATCCATATCAATAATTTTTCAATTGCAAACACATTAATAGATATAGGAGTAGAAATAAATGTAATGACAAAAGGTACCATGAATGAATCACAATTGTCTAATATCCATAATTCACCCACAGTTTTACAATTAGCTGATAGATCAACAATAAAACAAGAAGGTCTATTAGAGGCTATAATAGTATCCTTAGATTCTTCGGAGTACCCTACAGATTTCATGGTTTTACAACCAAAATCCAGCTTGGATGGGAACCCATTGATCCTAGGGAGGCCTTGGTTAGCTACAATCGATGCTTTTATCACTTGTATATCAGGGGATATGACAATTGCATAGAAGGATTCAATTAAGAAATTCAATCTATATCCACATGCTAAAGATTTAACTGAATCATAATTTACACAATTTTTTCAAGATGAAAATGATAATGAGGAAGTGGTTCAACCTATTTTAACTATTGATCAATTTATGAATTTCAAGAATGATATCGAGGAAAATTAAATCATCAATCTTATTAATAATTTTTATTTTGCTCAATATCATCGGGGGGAGCATAATTTTGATCATATTTTGGACAAATATTTTCAAGAAAGTTTTACTATGGATACTTTTTTTGGATTACTAAGAGGGGGGGTGAATCAGTAATAGAGAAATATAATCCTTTTTAACCATATAATGCAAGTGTTATATCAATGTAGCATTATCATCCAATATTTTTAGAGTAAATAAACAATGGAAAAATGAAAAATCATACACATACACAGTACACCAATGTTTTTACGTGGAAACCAAAAGCGGGAGAAAACCACAGAATGATTTTTCTTATATGTCTTGAAGAATTACATTAATTGGAAGCACCAACTTCCTTTGTTTTCTAGCTGCAACTGGAAGGAGACTCCAACCCCCTAGTTTCTCAAGCTACAACCTGAGGGAAGCTCCAACTCCCCAATTATATGGCTACAACCAGAAGGAGGCTACAACCCCCTATTTTCTCTGGCTAGAACCGGAAGGTGGCTACAACCACTTGTCCTTGCCCCGTCCAACTTCCCTAACATATAAGTATAGTGATGAAACCGCTTTCACACTATCACTGTGAGATATACTATTGTAAACTTGTACCAATGAACCTGCAACAAACAACCCATACCAATAACCTAAACCATGCATAAACCATGCATCAACCTATACCTCAACCTGTAATCAACATGTACCATAAACAAGTGCATCAGCCATGCATGAACCTATACCTCAACCTCAACCAAATTCTTCATCAATTTCATCATCCAAATCTGATTTGTAACTCTATAATAGGCCTGGTGTATATGATCACATACCTACAAACATTCCTTAACTTTAACAACAATAGACTAGCATTTTCATCCAACTTTACTTTAGTCTCACATGACTAGTTTTGGATTAGTCAACAACCCTAATTTGAAATAATCATAACTATGTACATGTAATGAATAAATATCTGAAAATTATACACAATGTTCTTCAATGTGTTTTATGCAATTTCTCCAGGTGTCACTACTTGGAACCTCTCAGAAAAAGAGTTATAGAAAAAATGGCATACCTTGTTGAATTATGGCTTATTCTAGAGAGCAAAACTATAGAGACGGCCCCTCCAGAAATATTTGTTGCATGGATCTAAAAACTGCACACAGAATAATACATACTATAATATAACCAACACATTTGGTCTTACTTAATTTGGATCTATTATGAAGAAGTTATGACGTTTTTACACGAAACCCCTATTTTAGACTAGTTTCAGGACTAGCCACAAACCCTATTTTCCACGGAGTGTAAATCCAAAAATACAACGACCCACAATATGAAATTTGTACCACAACTACTTGGATATGTTTCCTCAATGGCCTCCCAATTTCACAGTCTGAATCATCCTAGTAACAAATTTATTGCTAAAATGGTGAGATGACCTGTAAATAACATACCTTAGAAAGCATCATCAAAATAATTTATCCTCCATTGAATTTCATCCTTCTTTGCTTAAACTTCGCTCTGAAATTAGGCTTATATATCCTTCTGTTGCCTTAGTAGCCTGTATATATTCAATATTCTCAAGTGTAATTGAAATGAGAGAGCATTGCCTCTTGTTTATACTTTGATGTAGCTTCCTTAGAAGCATCTTCTAGACCACTTTGTCCACATAGTCACCTATGTCCAACTTTGCTCAATTTGCCACTTGTACATATATCCAATAGCCACTTGACTACTTAACCCATTTTCCACATTTTAGGGTTAACCTTCTTATAACCACTTTCCATAATTAGAAAGTTATCCATTTACTTTATTATTTAAATAATCCTCCTTGTCTTTGTCACTTCACTTTATTATTTAAATAATCCTCTTTGACTTTGTCACTTCACTTTATTATTTAAATAATTCTCTTTGACTTTGTCACTTCACTTTATTATTTAAATAATTTTTTCTTTGCAAGCACTTTGATTTCTTTGACCTTTTGTGACTTCAAGCCAACATATGAGGGTCCTCCAACTTCATAAGGCCATAACTCTCAAACCATGAGGAGTTATGTGACATTCCACATACCACTAGAAATGGCATGGCATGTACTGTCCATCTAGAATAGTATTACCAACAAATATGTCAAAACTCATACCATTATACATCAAACAAACTTTATTCCATTACCCAAACCTTTGTGCTACCAGAATTCCATTACCCAAAGGGTTGACATCAATGAGAACCAACCCAATTAATTAACAGTCTCCCCCTTTGGCATTTATGGCAACACTATGATGCAATACTGAAATCATATCACTCATGCTCCCCCTGAAACCATGGCTGCATATTTGTGACCAACACTCCCCCTAGAACCATGCCTCTGTCCTCTACATCTAATAAATGTCTCCCCCTTTGTCATCAATGGAAAAGGTATATTTCCATTCGGGTCTTCTCCCCCTAAATGACTTGTCTGATCTCCCAACCTGAATGGTCCTCTTTATGGTGATTCCTTGTGTACATCTAAGACATATAAGATAAGAATTCAAAATCATTCATTTTGGAGTAGAAATAACTCTGATTATCTGGCGAAGATACTCAAAGGATTCTTGTGGAAGAGGTTTGTAAAGATGTTTTCCACTTGCTCTTTTGTTCCCACATATTCAACTCTGATGTTATTTTCTGCAACATGTTCCCATAGAAAGTGATACATTATTGGAATGTGCTTCTTCTTGGAGTACATCATCAGGTTCTTTGAGATATTGATGGTGCTTGTATTATCAAAATAAATTGGAATGGGCTCATCATCCTCAACCTGTATATCTGTCAGAGTTTGTTTCATCCATAAAACCTATGTACAACATGTTGTTTCTACAATATACTATGCCTTGTTTGTAGATAAATATACTAATGATTGCTTCTTTCTTAGCCATGATACTAAACACTCACCCAAGTATAACGTTGCTCCATTGGTGATTCGTTAGTCATTAATACAACCTGCCCAATCTACATTTGTGTAGGAAATAAGTTATAGATCCTTTCCTTTTGGATACCATAATCCAAACTCTTCTGTTCCTTTTGAGATATCTGAAAATCCTCTTCACTGCTAATACATGTGATTCCTTTGGTGCTTCTTGAAATCGTGCTACCTGTCCAACTACCTGTAGTATATCTAGTCTAGATGTTGTCACATATAGTAGGATACCAATCATTGACCTGTATTGCCTCTGATATGTAGACTTTGAATCATCATCTTTGCTCAACTTGCAACTAATTTGCATGGGAGTGATAATTGGTTTGTGTTGGCATAGGGGACACCCAAGGTTCAATGCTACAACAACGCACCAACAAAAACCTAACTACTGGCCCTTTCAACAACACCTGCGAAGCAGATGAAGTATCACCCAAGGTAGTGGCAGGGGGGTTGTAGGACTCAAGTGTCTGCAACCTAGTAGGGACAAAGATCTATGATTACAATAATTAACAGAGCACTTAGCAGTTAACATTCATTATCATTTAACCCCTATTCACATCGCAGGTAAAACCCTAATTACAGAACAACGCAATATTCAATAAGATTTATACCACCCAAGAACTTAACACGTAGAAATAGAGCATATCTAGCATTCATTCACATTAATAAACACTAATATACTATATCAGATGCATATAACATACACAAATATGACAACACTAAGAATAAATCACATCAATCACAGAAAGAAACCATAACACATGATATATGTGGTTCACCCCCAGCATGGGGCTACGTCCACCAACTCTTCGTCTTCTTTTTTATCTTCTATCAATCTCCTTACATGCACAGAGCCTCAAAACCAATTTCGCATAGGACAAGAGATCTGCGCGCACCTCGCCAGATCCTCCTTCCCTGATCTTAGCACATCACAAAGCCTTTCTTGCAATCACTTGCACTTAGCCCTGCAAGTTCTCAATACACAATATGCACACAACTAACTTAATCACATAGATCCAACCATTTACATTACTTGCACTTAGAACAATACAACACTTAGCACCACATACCTCTTATATCTAGTGTGTTTCTTACATCACCTAGATATCTATTTATACATTACAAAAGGGGCCTAAGCATGGGTAATACCCATGGGCCGACATCCCATACCCATTACATAAACCCTAAACCCAAAAATCTCGCAAAAGGGGGTGAGATCGCGCGATCTCTGCTTCCCCTAGTGCTCCATCTTCGACCAGCCTGTCGAAGTCCTCAAAATTGGTCAAACATGACCAGTGTTTCCACAAAACCTGGTCAAGGGCCAACAAGCCCCCAACACTCACTTGTGAGTTGTCCCGAGTCACTCTGATATGGGTAACTCTACATCGACTTGCTGCTTTTCCATAGCCTCCTGCTCGGTGAACTCTTGAATAACTTTCTCAATCAGCGTTCCTTCCAATCATTGTTCCACCATGGTGACTACTTGTTCTAGGCGTGCACCTTGTCCTTCATTCACCTCAAAAAGTGTGCAAGCTTCATCCTGTACTGGCTAGAGCCTCTTTGTCACTTCCATGAATTTACTCTAGATGACATTGACATGTTGCTGAACCGTGCATTGTTCCTGTGACCTTTTCTTCCTCTCGATCGGTGACAGTAGGTTCAACTGTGATTGCACTGTTGTTTCTTGTTTCTTTGCCTCCTGGAGTTGTGATTCCAATGTCCTTAGTTTAGGTTCCTTTGCAAGGAGCTTGTAGGTTTGCGCACTTTGACTGTTGAGTTTCTTGCATTCCAAGGCCAATTCCTTGATTCTTTCGATTGTGCTCCTGGCATATTCCTCTCTCTGATCTCGCACTTCTTGCGGAGTGCTTGGCATGGCTTGTAGTTCTAGTTCTACTATTCGTGCTTGGAGCTGCTAAATGGCTTCAACGAGCTTCCCCACCTAGCTCTCAGCAGTTTCTTCCATATATGCTAGGCCCATCACAGAGCTAAGTGATCTGGTGACTGCTTCTTTAACTCCCATTTGCTTGATGAGCAATTTTTCTTTCTCCTTCTGGATCTGCGCTCTATCCTCTTCAAACTTTGATTGGAGGTCATCTTTTTCTTGTTGCGCAACCCAAAATTTCTCTATGGCTTCCTCCTTTTCTTACTTCAGGGCCTCTATGGCCTGTTCTTTTTCCTCCTGGACACGATGAAGGCGAGCCTCTATCGAGTCTTCTAGTCTGCGTATATGGGTAGGTTCATATCCTACTTCTATGTCCCCTGCTGACAATGACACAGTAGGCACTGTGCATCTTGAATAAAGATCATGTTGTACCCCTTTGAGTTCCGCCTCGATCCTGTCAAACATTGTCTCTTGTTTAGCTTCACTTCATTGCAATATGTCCTCTGAGGTGTCTGATATAGCGAAAATGATCAGGTCAATGACATCCACCATGAGAATAGTGTGGAATGGAGGTTTATTGGCTTTTGACTTCTTCCACGATGAAGGTTTCTTCGGGGAACCATTTCTTTTCTTGGATGTTTCTGTCTCTATCAGGGGATATTTAGGCAGTGTTACTTCACCCTGCTTCTGCTTGTATTCTTCCCCTTCATCCTCTTCTTTGTCTAGTTCATCACCTCCTCCCCCTTCAGGTGAATCTGGTTTAGTTTCCTTTGATGCGTTTCTCAATTCCTATACCTCTTCCTTCTTTTTCTTTTTTCTGCTGCTGGGTGCATCATATTCTTTGCGAGTGACCATAGGGTTTCCGATGAGGTTAGGGTCGGAGAGTTTTTCCTGGTCAACTGGTACAAGGAACTCTGCAGGCCATTCCTTGGTTATTTATTCCATGTCCTCCTTTGTGAGTTTGTAATAGGACTGGATCTCTTCTTTGTGTTTGTCTCTGTGCGCAGTGATATAAATGAAATGCCTATCTGCGTGGAACTTCTCAAGTGCCCTGAACATGTGCAGGGTATTCGACATCATGTGAGGGAAATATTCAATGGTCATATTCAGTTGTAGATAATAGGTGTGGAACACCTCATTTGACTGCCATTATTTCCCCATGTTGCTTGAATACCATAACGTAGTGAACTTCATAGCTAATTGTTCAGACAACTCAATTTTAGGGAAGTTCTCTCCATCCAACATCTCCCAAGCAATGAAGGCAATGAGAATCAACAACAAACTAAAATGAAACTCATAGCCCTGATACTGAGCATCGTGGTAGTCTTTCTCTAACTGGTTGATGAGCTAGCTCACCCAGTTCATTTGTAGCCCTTCAATGCATTTTCCTACGAGGTCGATGACAAACCCCGTGACCTGCGTTGGCCTATTCTTCCTGACGAGCTTACCAATGATCAACTGGAAATCTAGGCACACTGCGCCATTCTGAATGGAGGCTACCTTATATCCTTGCTTCCCCTTCTCCACATTGCCATAGGTGTCTTTTATTTTCTGTGTTAGGGTGCGATATGCAACCTTCCTCGGGTAAAAGTCCTTTGGGTCTGGTCCTTACATGCTCAATTCGGTGATCTGGTGGATCGGTGTCGAATCTACTATGATGTGCCTGTCCAACCATAGGTAACTTCCATGGAAGCATGAAAACAAGAGTTTAGCACATGCGTTAACCTCCTGATGTCTGTTGAAGTGTGGTAACTTCATTACATTGAGGATGGTCGATCTTGCGATGTCCATGGTCCACGGCTGGGGGATTATCTTCAACTTCTTCCCTGTTGTCTTGGTCAAATACTTGTGTGGTGTGAGCATTCCATAGTTTTTTCGATCTCCCAAATTGAAGTAACTGATATTAAGTGTTAGAATCCTCTCCAACTGTAGTCCTACTATGTGTATCCCCTTCAAAAGGTATGTGGCGATCATTGTGTAGTCGAAGCCCCTTGGGACGCTGTCATGACTCATCGTGATAGCCATAGGTAGGATGTAGTCAAGAAGGATTGATGGGATGAGCTTTGCATTCTCCAAGTCATCACGATGCTTGGTTCATTTCTCTATCACGGTTCAAGAGGGACCAGATCGACATTCAGTCGATGGGCATGCTTGTACTCCTCTTGTCGATGAAGCTTGTACTCCTACAGACATCGACTTTTCAGCCATGAGGTCTATGAGAATATCTTCGACGGATTTCTCTGCTGCGTTAAAGTCACCCGACATACACGCTCGAGATCTGATATCTCAGGTCGGTGAAAAAATAATCAAGGTAGCAGAAAATATTGCGAGGTCTCAATAAGCACAACGCGGTAATAGTCAGCTCTCTGTGGGCTCAAATAATCACAATTGACAAAAGTGTCCACAGTAGACATTCGACGGGTTAAATAGATAACATCATAACAGACTCTTCCAACAGGTAGGGACGCCTAAATCAATGCAATTCCATCCGTTATGGTGTGGTCCCAACAGTCCAATGGAGAACGTTCCGACAATAACTGTTTTTCTAGCCATTTTGGAGCATTGTTCTAATGGTCGGGACGCCTCCAATGGTCATATCACTTCGCCATGACGAAGTGCCAATCTGTGCTGCTCTGCTATTCCAGCGAGGTTCAAGTTCTACAATCCTTCCTTCTGCGAAGTCCTCTTTGGAACCTCTTGCAATTTTTCTAGCTTTGCTTTCTTCTTACTAAGTTTTCTAGTTTTCTTTCCCGTGATCTGCGTCTCTATATTCCTCTTTCCGTTATTGTTCTTATCTTTTCTTAGCATATTAACTTCGCACTGTTGAGGATATTTCACAAGTTTCGAGTATAATACTTCTTCTCTTATTGCTTCTGGAGTAGGTGCACTACTCTCCTGCATGGATAGGTTCTTTAAGCCTTCTTGCATTCTTTCAACTTCGATAGCTAGGTCTCAGGCCCTCAGTTGCTTCGACGTGTCCTCTTGTTATTTTATTAAGCATGCTATTCTCTAGCCATGAAATCCTATAATTCTTACTTTTTCTGTTCTAGAGCTTCCTCTTCTTCTTTCCTTTAGATCTGTTCTTTCTCAATCCAAGTCCTTCCTAACAAAAGTGCAAGGGGGTCGTTGTTCTCAACAAACTTAATGACCTCGAATTCTTGTTCTGTCGATGCTCCATGAGTAATCATAGGTAAATGGGTAAGTCTTCCACATAGATTCATCAACTTTCCTTTAAACAATCCTATTCCTCCCAGTGAAGGAACCATAACAGGATTTCCTAAGATTTCCTAGGTACTTTCTGTCATAATGTTCACCTGTGTTTCTACATCCAATACACAGTCTATGTGGAAGTCTCCTATTCTTGTTTCTTTGCACTCTTTCTTGTTTAAGATCTCTAATAAACTGATGTCTCTGTGATCACTCAGTGTTTATTTCATCTGCAATAATATAGCCTCTGATTCTTTCAGTTTATTTAGCATATTTTTAGTCTCTTGACCTTCCTCGGGGTTTTCTTGTCTCGTGTTCATCTTCTCAACTTCAGCAATCATTCTAGGGAAATCCAAAAATTCATGTCCAGTATCTTTACAACAAAGGAAAATAGGACCTCTACCAGGGCATTCCTTATCAATATGTCTCGGTCTTCTGCAACTATAACAAAGAATCAATCCTCTCTTTCTCTTAAACAATCCCCAACCTTTCCTGTATTGTGCACTGGGATCATAGTGATGGACCTGGAAAAAATTATTTCTAGGATCCTGGATCCACTTGTTAGTCCAACAATTATTTCTATGCATAGGAATAACATATCTTTCACTATTTCTATCAAATCCATTCATATCATATCTTCTTTCTGCGAGTTGTGCCCTAGTTTTCAGACTAGGACCAAATCTATTAAACATACCTAGATCCGTTCTTTTGAAGAAAACATTTTCACTTATCTTACCTTTATCATAGCACAAAGATTTAATATCTTACCTCTTTTCTTCAGATAAGACTTCTTTTCTTAGCACGGAGCTTCACAAGTCAAGTAGAGTATTCCGCACTATAGCAACAGATCTATGCACAAATATTTCTCTTTTCCTCAGTTTCGAGCAATCACAGTTTCAGGTATCGACAATGGAACCATTTGTTGGCACAGGGGAAGACCTAGGGTTCAACTCTACAACAATGCAACAACAAAACCCTAACTACCGTCCCTTTCAGCAACACCTGTGAAGAAGATGAAGTCTCACCCGAGGTAGAGGCAGGGGGGTTGCAAGACTCAAGTGTTTGAAACCTATATAGGACACAGATATGTGATTACAATACTTAATAGAGCACTTAGCAGTTAACATTCATTAGCACTTAACCCCTATTCACATCACAGGTAAAACCCTAATTACAGAACAATGCAGTATTCAACAAGATCTAACACACCCAAGCACTTAGCACATATAAATAGAGCATATATAGCATTCATTCACATTACTAAACACTAAGGTACTATATCATATGCATCTAACATACATAAATATGACAACACTAAGAATAAATCACATCAATCAAACAAAGCAACCATAACACAGGATATACGTGGTTCACCCCCAGCGTGGGGCTACGTCCACCAACTCTTCATCTTCTTTATTATGTTTTGTCAATCTCCTTACATGCATAGAGCCTCAAAACCAAATCTACATAGGACAAAAGATCTGCACACACCTCGATGGATCCTCCTTCCCCGAGCTTGGCACAACACAAAGCCTTTCTTACAATCACTTGCACTTAGCCCTGCAAGTTCTCAATACAAAATATGCACACAACTAACTTAATCACATATATCCAACCATTTACATCACTTGCACTTAGCACAATACAACACTTAGCACCGCATACCTCTTAGATCTAGTGTGTTTCTTACATCGCCTAGATATCTATTTATACATTACAAAAGGGGCCTAAGCATGGGTAAGACCTATGGACCAACATCCCATACCCATTACGTAAACCTGAAACCCAAAAATCTCACAAAAGGGGATGAGATCCCGCGATCTCTGCTTCGCCTGGTGCTTCGTCTTAGACTAGCCTGTCGAAGTCCTCAAAATTGGTCAAACATGACCAGTGTTTCCACAAAACCTAGTCAAGGGCCAACAATTTTGAATCTTCCATTCCGAACCTCTTTATAATTTCTTTGATATACTTGGTTTGAGAAATAAAAATTGCTTGGTTGCTTTGATGTATCTGAAGAACCAGAAAGAAGGATAGTTCTCCAAGTAATGACATTTCAAATTCATTCTGCATGTCCTTTGCAAATTTCTATCATTACTTCCAAAAATAATATCATCAACATAAACTTCAATTAATAAAATACTATCTTGAGTTACCTTGATGTAGAGGTTGTTGTTTGCACTTATGTTTATGAACCCTTCCTACTGTAGATATTTATCCAGTCTAGAGTACAATGATCTAGGAGCCTGTTTTAGACCATACACGACCTTCTTTAATTTATACACATAATCTGCATTCTCTGAGAAATTGAATCCTTATGGTTGTTCAATGTAGACTTCTTTTTCAAGTTCCCCATTCAGAAAAGCTGATTTTACATCCATATGATACACTTTAATATTTTTGGAGCATGCATAAGCTAAAAGCAATGGGATTTCTTCCATTCTGGAAACTGGGGAAAATGTCTCTTTAAAGTTAATTCCTTCAACCTGTGCATATCCTTTACATACCAATCTATCTTTGTTCCTTGTAACCTGTCCATATTCGTTCAATTTATTCATTTATACCCACTTTGTGAACTGGGGGAAATGTCTCTTTAAAGTTGATTCCTTCAACCTGTGCATATCATTTACATACTAGTATATCTTTGTTCCTTGTAACCTGTCCATATTTGTTCAATTTATTCATGTATACCCACTTTGTTTCGATTCTTATCTTTTGGTCTTGGAACAAATTCCCAAGTGTCATTTTTCTCTATTTGATCTAATTCTTCATCCATGGCCTTATTCCAAAATTCATCCTTGCTGGCCTCTTCAAAACAGGTTGGTTCAATCGTAGATAAGAGTTCTAGGTGCGTTTGTTTTTGTGAACATATTCTTATTCTAGTCTCAACTACTGCATCTTTGTTTCCAATAATCTGATCTGAAGGATGATTCTTCTGTACTCGTATGCTAGGTGTCTTTGGAGGAAATTGTTGAACTTGCTCTTTTGCTTCTGTCAGATCCTCTTCATCTTCCCCTTCTACTTATTTTTCATCTTCTTCTTATTCTTCATAAAGATGTTCCATTGATTCATTTTCTTATTCCTTTAATTCTTGTCTACCTATTTCATCAATTGTTACATTGATGCTTTCCACAACTTTTTTCAATCTCAGATTGTAACACTTGTATGCTTTCGTTGTACTTGAGTAACCAACAATTACTCCTTTTTCCACACGAGAGTCAAACTTTCCCATTCTGCCATCTTCTCTTTTGATGTATCATTTTCTTCCAAAAAATCTGAAGTTCTTCACATTTGCTGGTCTTCCTTTCCATAGCTCGTAGGGAGTTTTATCAATGTCCAAAATATATTTGTCAATTTGGAATCCATTAGCATTGTTCAAGCCATTTCCTGTATTGTCCTATTCTTTCTTTCAACAAATCCAATCTTTTGAGGTGTCCTAGCAACATATAATTTCCTTTTTATTCCATTCCTTTTGTAGTAGTCCATAAATTTCTTTGAAGTGACCTCTCCTCCATTATCATATCTCAAGCATTTGATTTTTGAATCCATTTAATTTTCAATCATTTCCTTGTAGACCTTGAAGTTTTCAAAAGCTTCTAACTTATTCCTGAGAAAGCTAATTGCAGTTATTCTTGTATAATCATCAACTAATAACATAAAGTATTTCTCACCTTTTAAACCCTTTGTTGTAGTTGGTCCAACTAGATCAGTATGCACAATTTTTAGTGGTCTTGTCATTGAATATTATTTTGATTTAAACATGGTCTTTGTTTGCTTTCCTTGTTGACAATGCTTGCATAAAGTGTTGGTTGGTTTTGTGATCTAGGACATTTCTCTAACTACTTCCCTTTTGCTGACTTTGACAAGGTTATCAAAATGTATGTGACCCATTCTTCTGTGCCATAGCCAACTTTCATCTTCCTTTCCTAGGCAACACTTTTCATTTCCAATTTCACTTAATACATATATGTTGCTTGAAGTTCTCACAGCTATTGCAATCAATTTTCCTGAACCTTCTTTTCTTATCTCACACTTTTGTGAATCGAAAGTAACTTTATGACCTTGGTCACACATTTGACTCACACTTAGAAGATTATGTTTCATATCTTCTACTAGTAGAACATTTTTTTCCTTGGTATTCTTGTTCCCAATTCTGACTGTGCCATTTCCAATTATTTTAGCTGAATCATCATTTCTGAAGGAGACTGATCCATCTCTTTCCTTTATTAATGTAAGAAACCTGTCTTTATCACCTGTCATGTGTTTTGAGTAGCCACTGTCAACATACCAAACACATTTATTCTTCTTGGATTGTAGAGCAAGTGTGCATTCTTCATTTCTATACTAATTATTCTTTCTTATCCATGTCCTTTTATGAGGTTCTTGTGTCTGATTGTTGTTGTTATGTTGTGGTTCTCTAGGAGGGATTGTCATTCTGCAATATTTTTCCATGTGTCCAAAGTTTTTACATTTGTAGCATTCCACTTCAGTGCTCAAAGATTCAAACATGTTGTAACTTTTTCTCTGTGTTTCACTAGGCCTTCTTGGATAACCCTTTTGTTTATGATTTTCAAAGTTGTTTATGTTCTTGTTGTTAGCTCTGCAATTCACATCTTTATGTCCAAAATTATTACATGCATAACATAAACCAAAAAGGATAGTTTGATACCTAGGAGTTGGAGATATTTTGAAAGGAGTTACTCTTATGAATCCTTCTTCCTGAGGCCTATTTGTTTCTGTCGGTTATTGATTCTGAAATCTAAATCTTCTCGGTGGAGTGTCCTTGTAATTTTCTTTGTAGACCTTCCTATCCTCTTTGATTGTTTCTGCATAGCTTTTTCGATGTGTTTCTTGTTCTGATGTTTTGGAGATTGATCCCTTTTCTATCTGATTGTATCCAAGTCCAGACTTGTCATGATGTTTTTTTTTATTGTTGATAATGTCATTCAAAAATTTTGAGTTGTTCTGCATATTTTTCTTTTGAATATCCTTTCTTAATGTGACAATTTCTACTTCCAAATTTCCAATGATCCTGTCTCTTCCTTCTAGATGTTCTTTGAGTTCTTCTTCAATTTTAACCTTCAAATTTGTGATCATTTTTTCTAGTTCCTAAGTGTCTTCTTTCTTGTATAGTTTTTCTTGTAGTTTCTTGTTTTTATTCTTTTCTCTTTTGATCATTTGTTCTAGTTCCTGAGTGTCTTCTTTCTTATATAGTTCTTCTTGTGGTTTCTTGTTTTTATTCTTTTCTCTTCTGATAACTTCTATGGCACACAACAATTCTTCTCGGTAGTCAACTTCTTCCTCTTCATATTATTCTTCGGCCTCTTCATATTCTTCTTTGGAGTATTCTTTATCAGAGTCTTCTATTTCCATGAATAGAAATCTTTATGTATCACTGTCACTGACTTCATCTTCATTTGATGATGAAATGTCTTCTTTGGTGCATAAGATTTTCTTGAAAACTTTCTTTGTGGTTCTTTTTCCTTTATATGTTTGTTTGTTATTTGAGTAACCTTCATAATTTCTCTTTTTCTTATGAGGCCATTTGTTAGAAAAATGAACAATACCATCACAATTAAAACAAATCAAAGGAAGCTTACGTCTATACTTTTCATTGGTTCCCTTGTTCAATCTTATGAAAAAGTTGGATGCTTCTTCATCATCTTCTGAGACATCACTGTTGTTTCTATGTTATTTTTCTTTTTTCTTTCCCTTTTGCTTTGACCTTTTGGATGCTTTGAAGGCTGCTTCTTTTATATCTGTATTTTCTTGTTTAGTTATCATTTCATATGCTGTGAAGATTCCATGTAGTTTGTCCATGCTTATTGTGTTTAGATATTCTCTTTCTTCTAGTGCTGATATCTTAGGGTCAAATCTCATAGGAAGAGATCTTAGTACCTTTTGAACAATTACAGATTCTTTGATTTCTTCTCCCAATCCCAAGATTGCATTTACTGTTTCATCAACTTGTAAAAAGTAAGATCCAATATTCTCATCTTCCTTCATCTTTAATTGTTCGAACTGACCTCTGTAAGTTTGAATCTTTGTTTCTTTGACTTTTTAATCTCCTTCATAAATATTTCTAAGTTTTTCTCAAATCTCTTTAGTGGATTTATAATGTGCAACTTTGGTGAATACCGATTCTCCAAGACCATTCAGAAGTGCATTTGTGGATTTGGAATTATTCTGACCGAGTTTCATTGCTTTTTCATTTGTCAGTGGAACTGTTGATGTTGTGTATCCATCTACAATTGATTGCCAAATTTCAAATCCTTGTGCCTGTATATATTTTTTCATCCTTATGCTCCAAATTACATACTTCTTTTCATCAAACTGTGGTATTCCATTTTTATACATGTTGTTGCTCTCCATGATCTACCTTTCATTGGTTAAACTGATTTCTAAAGGAACCTACTCTGATACCAATTGTTGGATTACTGAGAGGGGGGGTGAATCAGTAATAGAGAAATATAATATTTTTTAACCGTATAATGCAAGTTTTATATCAATGTAGAATTATCATCCAATATTTTCAAATTAAATAAATAATGAACAAATGAACAACCATACACATACATAGTACACTAGTGTTTTTACGTGGAAACCCAAAGTGGGAGAAAACCACATAATGCATTTTCTTATATGTCTTGAAGAATTACATTCATTGGAAGCACCAACTTCCTTTGTTTTCTAGCTGCAATTGGAAGGAGGCACCAACCTCCTAGTTTCTCAGGCTACAACTTGAGGGAAGCTCCAACTCCCCAATTCTCTGGATACAACCAGAAGGAGGCTACAACCCCCTATGTTCTTTGACTACAACCGAAATGTGGCTACAACCACCTATCCTTGTCCCGTCCAACCACCCTAGCGTATAAGTAGAATGATGGAACCACTGTCACACTATCATTGTGAGATATAATGTTGTAAACCTGTACCAATCAACCTGCACCAAACAACTTGTACAAATAACCTAAACCATGCATCAACTTGTACCTCAACCTGTACCATAAACAAGTGCATCAACCATGCACCAACCTGGACCTCAACCTCAACCAAAATCCCTCATCAATTTCATCATCCAAATCTGATTTGTAACTCTGTAATAGACTTGGTGTATATGATCACATACCTGCAAACCTTCCTTACCTTTAACAACAAGAGACTAGCATTTTCATCAAACTTTACTTTAGTCTCACATGACTAGTTTTGGATTAGTCAACAACCCTAACTTGAAATAATCATAACTATGTACCTGTAATGAATAAAGATATGAAAACAATACACAATTTTCTTCAGTGTGTTTTATTCAATTCCTCCAGGTGTCACTACTTGCAACCTCTCAGAAAAGGAGTTATAGCAAAAATGACATACCTTGTTTAATTATGGCTTATTCTAGAGAGAGAACTTCTAGAGCATGCCCCACACAAATTACTACAGAATTTACTCTAACCAACACATTTCATCTTACTGACTTTGGATCTGTTATGAAGAAGTTATGACATTTTTAACCGAAACACCTGTTTTAGACAATTGTCAGGACTAGCCATAAACCCTATTTTCCACGTAGTGTAACTCAAAAAATACAACGACCCACAAACTAAAATTCGTACCAAAACTAGTTGGATATGTTTCATTAATGGCCTTCCAATTTCACTGTTTGAATCATTCTATAACAAAATTTATTGCAAAAATGGTGAGATGACTTGTAAATAGCATACCTTAGAAAGCATCATCAAAAGAATTTATCCTCACTTTAATTTCATCCTTCTTTACTTTACCTTCCCTCTGAAATTCAGCTTAGATATCCTTTGGTTACCTTAGTCACCTGTAGATATTCAATATTCTCAAGTTTAATTGAAATGAGAGAGCCTTGCCTCTTATTTATACTTTCATGTAGCTTCATTAGAAGCATCATCTAGACCACTTTGTCCACATAGCCACTTTGTCCAAATAGTCACCTATGTCCAACTTTGCCCAATTTTTCACTTGTCCATATATCCAATAGCCACTTGACTACTTAACCCATTTTCCTCATTTTAGGGTTAACCTTCTTATAACCACTTAGCATAATTAGAAAGTTCTCCATTTACTTTATTATTTAAATAATCCTCCTTGTCTTTGTCACTTCACTTTATTATTTAAATAATCCTCTTTGACTTTGTCACTTCATTTTATTATTCAAATAATCCTCTTTGACTTTGTCACTTCACTTTATTATTTAAATAATTTCTTCTTTGCAAACACTTTGACTTCTTTGACCTTTTGGGACTTCAAGAAAACATATGAGGGTCCTCCAATTTCGTAAGTCCATAACTCTCAAACCGTGAGGAGTTATGTGACATTCCACATACCACTAGAAATGGAATGACATGTACTATCCATCTAGAATAGTCTTACCTGCAAATATATAAAAAATAATACCATTATACATCAAACAAACTTGGGGCCATTACCCAAACCTTTATGCTACCAGAATTCGCTACTGAACTTTCTTCAAGGGTTGACATCAATGAAAACCAACCTAATTAATAAACAACTTTATCAAAAAATTTAGGTGCAATGTCTTCTATAAAATAAATATCAAAATCAAGTAATGTAGTTGTCAAAATGTTTCAAGAAAAAAACTTTAAATATCAATTCTAAACTTGAAGGATTTAAAAAATAACAATTAATCAAGACACTACAAAAACATTCTGGGCCATTCACATGGAACACACTGATATGTGTGGAATCCACACTAATACATGTATTCATCATATCTACATAGAGGATAATTACAAGCCTATCAGGAATCCCGAAAGACGTATGAACCCACTCTTGAGAGAAATTGTGAAAGACGAACTGCAAAAATTACGTATATATCCAATTTCTGACAGTCAATGGGTATCTCCACTAGTGATTGTTCCTAAGAAAAATGGAAAATGACTTGTTTGTGTAGATTACAGGGAATTGAATAAAGAAACCTTAAAATATCATTTTCCTTTACCTTTTATAGATCAGGTCTTAGATACATTAGCAGGTAAAAAATACTTTTCCTTTTTGGATGGATTTAGTGATTATAACCAAATACAAATAGATCTCGAGGATCATGAAAAAACAACATTCGCATGTCCATGGGGGACGTATGCTTACATAGTACTTCCTTTTGGTTTTTGTAATGCACCTGCAACTTTTCAAATGTGTTGTACTAGGTATCATTTCTGACCTAATCCATGATTGTGTAGAAGTATATATGGACAATTTCACTGTCTGTAAAAACACTTTGAAGGAAGCATTATAAAAATTAGAAAAGGTTTTGATCATATGTTAGGAAACTAATTTGGCATTAAGCAATGATAAATGTTTTATGTTACAAACTGAAGGAATTTTTTTGGGTCACTGTGTGTCTTCTGTGGGTACAAAAGTGGATCCAACAAAGATAGAATTCATTTCCAATATTCTAATGCCAAAGACCCAAAAATATGTTAGGAGTTTCTTAGTGCATGTTGATTACTATATATAATTCATCGAAAATTTCACGAAAATTGCACTCCATTATTCAAACTTCTTACTAAAGAAAATGATTTTTTTTGGAATATTCCATGCCAAACTACTTTTGAAAATTTGAAAGAGAAACTTTATGTAACACCTGTCTTAAGAAGGAAAAATTGTTCCCTTCGATTTCATATATCTACATATGCCTCTGACACAATTTTAGGAGCAGTGCTAGGAGAAACAAAAAAACAAATTACCTTATGTCATATATTTTGTGAGTAAAAACATGAAACCCCTTGAATTGAACTATATAGTTACAGAAAAAGAGTTCCTCGTAGTAGTACATTCCATTAACAAATATAGGAACTGTTATCACATGAACTTGTCAGAGTGTTGTGGTTTTGTGGTTTCTACCTAAGTCTGTATCCTTTCCCTGTCTCTCTCCTTTTCGCAAGCCAAATCTTGAATTTTCCCCTTCGACCGTTAAAGTAATTTTTTGTTTGCCCCTTTATGTTTGAGCGCCCTGATTCCCCTTGATGTCTTACCCGAAGGAAGTCTTGGCCCTAAACCTCTCTATTTTTTCTCTAAGGATGAACATTTGTCTCCTTTGTTTCACTCACCGTTCTCTCTTTTTTCCCCAACCCACAACAAGTCGTCCAAGTCCTTGTTCACTTAGGCCACAACCATCGACACCAGGTGCAAATTTCATGGCAGTCCATTTTGGGATTGAAACGCAAGTAGCAGGTGGGTTTAGATTTCAACGGCGGAGATACCTCGTAGAGTTCAAATCAGTGGCTCGTGGGTATTCAAAATCTCAAAATTGCACCAAGTATAGCGAAGGGAAAATTCTGAAGTCCCGAAACAAGCATGCACCTTAGATATTAAAGGGGATAGGTGGCATCCAATCCA
Source organism: Picea engelmannii (assembly GCA_009831015.1). Classification (NCBI taxonomy): domain Eukaryota; kingdom Viridiplantae; phylum Streptophyta; class Pinopsida; order Pinales; family Pinaceae; genus Picea; species Picea engelmannii. The sequence goes on along the minus strand of ML777020.1, from coordinate 713,321 downwards.
AGTGTTCAGGGAAATGAGCTTCGGGAGTCTTGAAATGCGAAGTGCGTGAATTTCCCAAAGGGCTGAAGCCCGAAGTGTCGAAGTGCCCGAAGTCCCAAAGTGCCCGAAGTCCCGAAGTGCCAAAGAGTCAAAGTCCTAAAGGGTCGAATCTTGAAGTGCCAAAGTGCCCGAAGTGGTTGAAGTCTCAAAGTGGTCGAAGTCTCAAAGTGGCCAAAGTCCCGAAGGCCTGAAGCGTCTGAAGTCTCGAAGTCCATAAGTGCTTGAAGTCTCGAAGTGGCCGAAGTGCCCAAAGTCCCGAAGTGGCTGAAGACCCGAAGTGTCGAAGAGTTGATCTCTGAAGGCCCGAAGTGAATCTGGACTATCCATTGGCGGGGCCACGCGTCAGCAGATCCATATCTTCAGGTAAAATAAGTTGAAGGCAGAGGACATTTGAGATTTTATTTTTTTGGAGTCTAGAGACCCGAAGTAATTCTCAGTCATTCGATTGAATAGGATGCGCGTCAACATATTGACAACTTCGGGTAAAAGCAGTTGAAGGTAAGTGAGATTTGAGTTTTGATTCTCCCAGATCCCTGAGACTCGAAGTGGATCTCAGCCTTCCAAATCCAGGGGCCATGCATTGTCACATCCCTAGTTCTAGAGAATTTTCTTGGGGAAAATAAAGTTTGACTATTGAGAAGTCCGAATCTCGGAGCCACGAAAGGATCTCAGTCGTCGATCTATGGAGGCTGCATGTCGTCAGATCCTTAACTTCGGATGTTTTCCTTCAAGGAAAAAATAAGTTTGATTTTTCATTTTCCCGGAGCCCAGAGACCCGAAGGATATCTTAGTCGTCGAGTTAATAGAGTACGTGGCAGTCATCAGTGTAGATGTATGGCATACTCATTGGTTGTGACACCTGGCTCCTATCCAACAATGACACGTGGCACTCAGTCCAGGTAGTTGTGGGCATATTATTCGATTCTTTCTTAGTGACACATGTCACTTATCTTTCATGACCCATCAACATGATGACATCAAGCCTCCATGTCATATCATCCTCTGGGAGGTACTATTTTTCAAAGTCAAAAGTAGCATCCTCCTCCCCCAGGGAACATTTTGGCGGATTCTAAAGTTGGCAGGTGCTTAAGATTGGCAGTAGCACTAAATTTAGTAGGTGTGTCCAGATCTCAAATCGGGACCAGATCTATGACCATGGTTCATTGCGGGGACACAACATGTTCAGGTGATAATTTTATTGAGCGGTCCCACAATTGAAACCATGGTAAAGAGAAAGTGCTACGTGGTGAAAGGTGATGTATTGCGGGCCCAAAAGCAATCTGAACCTAAACCACTTTTGAGCGTCCTTGAAATCATGTTCTCATATAACTTCCTATCCAAGAGCAACGCGTGGCCGCCCCCTGAGAATTAAGTCACGTTGCAATCCCAAGAAAAGGCAGTTAATGAAAATAGAGCTGGTGGTTGAAACGTCAGCTCACTCCATAAATGTAAGACATGGAAGGCCCGGCCGTGGGGACTGAATTGTCAGCCCATGGTACCCCTGTGGGAATATTTTCATGCAAAGCCCATGCCGATCTGAGCTCATGTATGACAGAGGGTTGCACGTTCAGTCTGACAAAATAACTCGCCGACGTAAATCTTTGATTGTTGTGACCAGGTCACACTCTTGGTGGTGGCAAATTGTTTTGAGTATAAATAGATAGTTTCAATATTTTGTTAAGGTTGTCAACTGGTTGAGAAGATCTCTCTATTTTGTAATGTTTTGATGTCAGAATTGTTCTCTAGTTATGTATCGAATTTGAGACTTTCATATGAATAGAACTCAACCTCTTTTCATCTCTTTGTAAAAACTATGCTAAAACACTCGAGCATGGAGGATCTAGTTGAGGGTTGTTATGTTGTTGTAATGTACGTTTGATTTCAATAGTATCATGACCAGTTTTAGTCATCTTCCTTGTGATATTTTCCCCTCTTACACTGAATGGCTCGGGCATGGAGGATCCATTCGAGTTGTTGTAGCTGCATGGTGATGTAGGTTTGATCATTGTGTTGTTGTGACTGTGTTGTTTGGACATATTTCAGTGTCTGAAGCTTGATCTTAAGAGTGATATTGATTCTGATTTTTTCTTCTCCAAGATTCTTGAAGGCTTGATGCCCATAACATTCTTTTTTACCTTTCTTACTAAGTATTCCCTCTTCTCACACTTAAACTCAATTCACTTATTGAAGTTAGTTGTGGCCCTTACTTCCCTATGCATTTCTTTTCCAGTTCTGTGTTGAACATCATTTATATATTGAGTTTTGTCCATTGACCTACACTCATATAAAACCAACATCCACCAAAAACTCTGATGGGTATTGGGCTTATCCTTCCGCAATCTAAGGGTGTCTCTCAGTGCGAACATTCTTGGCACCACTTCGGGGTAACGAATTGAAGACATTTCCCTAGGTAAGAATGAAAAAGGAATTTTGATTATGAAGGTGCATTAGAAATCAGTACCTTGAAGATTGCAACTTGCACCTGGTGACTCCACTGTTCCAGTTGTGGCTCCCAAATGAAGACACACGAGGTCCACTCTGAAGCCTCCTCTAGAGACACCTGAAGCTAACCCAGAGAAAATTATTAGAAAAGGAAATACCTCTCATGAAGGTACCTCAACTGCTGTACCAGGTGATTCTAGTAATTTACATAATCGTTCTTTAAAAACTCCATTAACTGCTTCTAGTTATCCTATTCTACCATCTGTTGGAGTTTCAATAATTTTAAATTTTGGGTGTTTTCCTGTTGATTTCTCCCCTCCTAGCCTTGGTTTACAAGGAGAAATATTCGACACCCGTGTTTCCCCTGATATCATACAATGGTTTAGACCCAAGACCTCATAAGATTTTCCCACTCCAGGCTTTACTAATCCTCCCCCTATTAGAGTTGTTGCATTTATAGAAGGGGAAACTTTTATCCCCTAAAGCCCTGTAGCGTTTCCCCCCAACACTTAGTTGTTTCCTCTTTCTCCTAGACACACAACTACAGTTGTACCTATCCCAGCTCCATCTCCTCCTAGTTCTCCTCCATTTCACATCCCAATGGTAGGTGCTAATCCGCCTAGAGATAGAATGGCTAACATAGTGGCAACTAGATACGCCCCTCTCGTCTTACCTCAGCCTTTTAATGATCTCCTGGCTGAAGGATACCTTAAGGTGTTGCCCAAGTTCACAAGGGAGGAATGCATAACTGTAGAGGAATACCTTGAATCCTTGTACAGTTTTGTAGATAATCATGACATCTCGAATCATGATGTATGGATGAGAGTTTTTGTCCATAGCATTAATGGTGAGGCTAGGAAATGGTTTAGGGGCTTGTCCCTCGGATCTATTGATGGGATATAAGCCCTAGATGATACATTTTTAAGATATTGGGGGGATAAAAAATATTTTCTTTATTATATTACAGAGTTTGGGGCGCATAAGAAGAAAGAAGGGGAATCTGTTTCAGATTTCTCAAAATGATTCAATAGGATGTATGGTAATATTCCCCTTGAAATAAAACCTACTGAAACCTCGACCAAGGTTACCTATGCTAGTGCTTTTGACCCCAAGTTTTTCCTCCTGTTTAGAGAGAGAAGGGCCACCTCGTTGGTTCTGTTGGCATGTTTTTATAGGAAGAGTGTGCTTGTCATTGATGGAAAGAACAATAATGATGATGGATAATAGGACAATCATAAGCTCAAGAGGACAAGCGAACAATATGCAGAGATCAAAGCTCAGAAGGAAAAGCGTAAGCTCAGGGTGAGAAGCCTCAACAGTCATCTGATCAAGAAATTGACCATGTTGATTGCCTAATATTACGGACCTCGTTCATATGAGTGACTATGGGCTTGAGGACCATTGGAGGATCATGACCATCATATCTGCAAGCCATATCAACGACAAGGATGTATTGCGGAGAGCGAAAGAAGAATTAAAAAAATTACTAGTTCTAATCCCACAATAGGTCTAGATCGTCAGATCTCATAAACCCAAATATCGATGATTGTGTTTGATCTAGAAAACAATCAGATTAAGTCAGATTAAGTCATGACTATCGGATGCACAATCTCCATATCAACGACATGGATAGATTGTGGATATTGAAAGGAGAATTAAATATCGTGCTATTTCCAATCCCACAATTAGTCAGGACCGTTAGATCTTATAGCCTCGAATATCGATGATTGTGGTTGACTCACCAACAACGCACAACTTCAAATTGTGGGTTTTTGGTGACGAGTTAAATCACTCGCAAGTTGTGGTTCCACAACCATCCTTGATCGTTGATCTGCTTCGAGTGTCTTTGTGACCATTGGATCACTTTTAAGTGGAAGGACAGGATAAGCTAGAAGAGCAGCACCAAAGATATATCAAGCCATCGATATAAGAACATGATCGACGAACAACATTTGGTTCACATAAAAATTTGTGAGGAGGTTACTATTCGGGGAATCTCACTTCGGAACAATTGGCAACTTGAAATTCGAATTACCCGAAGCCAGAAATTCGAAATGAATAAGGACCATCGGATCTGGAGAAAATGCAATGACTATTAGATCATGGAGAACCACATCTACAAGGACATGTGGTAGACCAAGTCGACAGACCACGTCAGAAGACCACATCAGTAAGGACACATGGCACAATCAGAAAATGACAAGTGCCAAGTTGAATCGACACTTCAGGTATGTGAAAATCATGAATCTAAGTGACACTTGGTAGCTACTCGGCTCGTGACACATGAAAAAGTGATGTAAGCAAGCTATGTCACTCCGAGATATTTACTTTGGGAGTTTCATCACCAAAAAATGTCAAAAGTCCCGAAGTCATGAAGGACAAAGGTCCAAAGTTTCTCTCAACCATCGATCTAAGGTACATTTCAAGAGTTAAGACAAATGTTAGATCCAGGATAAGTACAGATCTGATCTGTTGGATCTGAGCGTCGAGGATCAATGGTCGTTGGATCCAAAGACAAATTATCGAAGGTTAATCCTTTGGATGAGAGTAGGAGAGCGGACTTGTCAAAGTCCCAAAGTCCCGAAGTAAGCAGGGACCGTCCATCGTCAAGACTGATAGGTTGTGCACGATCCACAAATCCATAGTGAATCACTTCAGGAGTTTGTGTTTGGGAAGGAAACTAGATCGCCGAAGACCCAAGGGACGAAGAAGATTTAGGCCATCGGTTTCCAAAAGGACATGTGGAAGAAATCTGCACAGTTCGGAGAAAAACACTCCAGGAGAAAGTGAAGGAAGCGAAGTTGAGTTTTGAAATCCCTGAAGCCCGAAGAGACGAAGGAGCTAAGGACCTTTGATCTGTAGGAGGAAACACATCAACAGATCATGTAATCTGGTTGGAACACTCCTGAGAAAAAAGCTAGCAAGGAAAGTTGAGATTTCTGAACCCCGAATACCCGAAGGGATTGTGACCATTGATTCGAGAAGACCATGTGTCGATATATCATGAATTCTAGGTGAAATCACCATAGAGAAAGCGAAGTTTGAGAATCGAGACCCCCGAAGCTCGAAAGGCGAAATCGATCTCGTCCATTGGTTTGGAGGGCTACACGTCACTTGGTTGTTAAGACTTGGGAGGGCATGGATCCAAAGAAGAGGAAGGAAAGACGATATATCATAGCTATTGATCGAAGGAATCTATCATAGACCACGATATCAACGATCACACCTGATTGCGGGACCAGAAATTTCTCAGAAGTTAATTTTCTGAAGGCGAGCCGCAATCGAAACCATGGTTTTGGAGAAAGGACACACGGAGGCTCAAGGTAAATGGTGGGGAGAAAAGTAGTTTGATCTCAAACCACCTTTGGTCATGCCTGCATTCACATGGTCACATGATAGCATCGCCCAAGGTCACATCAACAAAATATAGGGGAAGGAGCTATCACTGCTAGGCTCCACATCGAAGGTTACACATTGAAAAGTAAAAACTCCTCTGCGTGTATAATCCAATGACGCTGATCGAACCGAATCTGATCGAAGGGTTTTTGTTTCACTTCATTGTTTCTTGATTAGTTATGATTCAGTTACACTAACTGAATCATTTTTCTTTGGAATTGCAATCATGGCATTATGAGATTCTCGACATGGGCGTTGGAGATTTGGAGTGTAACAGATGATTAGAGAAGGAATAAAGGAAACATGACGTGACAGAGGTAGGTTGTTGTTTCTCGGTAAAAAAAGTTAAACTATATGTGATCAAGAAGATAGTAGGAACATAGTGTGAAATATGCAGAGATGAAGAACATAAGCTAGATAGAGAAGAAATGGCGAAAACAATAGACTGTACGAAAAAATAAGTGTAAGAATATGCGAGAAGGAACACAATGATGTAGGTAGAATAGAGAAGTGTAGCTGAATAGTGATGAGACTGGTAAGCCATTGATAAATACTGTATCACTGTAATAAATTTAAGAAAGAAAAGATTTATATCTCAAGTTGGTAGGGTGGTTCTAGGGAGGACTGTTGTCCTCAGAGTTTCAAGTGGGTGCTTGAACATAGGGAGTTGTAGCTTCCATCTGTTTGCAACAAGAAAAGCCAGCATGGTAGGGTGGTGTAAGGGAGAACTATTGTTCTTTGTTGTATAGGTTGGTGCCTATGTGACAGGAAGTTGGTGCTTCCATCCAGTTGGTGCTAGAACACTCAGGGAGTTGGTGCTTCCTTCTAGTGGGTGCTAGAGAAACCAAAGAGTTGGTTCTCTCAGCAAGTTGCAGCTTGTAAAACAGAGGTGGTAGCCTCACATTGAGTTGGTTCCCAAATATATATGATGTATAGAACATAAAAATACTGCCTATCATTTGAAGAAGCAGATGTTTTCTCCCTTTATGGTTTTCCTTAGAAATATTTGTTTTTTTATACTTCATGTGTGTGATTGATGTTGAATACTCTATTGCTTACTTACTTGAATTTTTGTGATCCTCATTGAGCATTATGTAATGAGTTTAAAATGGGCATAATTGTTTAAGCACAGTAACAACTGATTCATCCCCCCCTCTCAGTTGTCTAACAATTGGTATCAGAGTGGGGTCCTTTTATCTAAGGGTAGATCCTAGAGCTTAAACATGACTAGCCATGAAGGAACTTCAACCAATAAGGCCCCCTGTTCAATGGAAAAAACTTTGCCTTCTAGAAAGTTAGGATGAGAAACTACCTAATGGATTTAGGTGCAGATGTATGGGATGTGGTAGAGACTGGTTATGTGAAGCTAGTTGTACTAGCTTCTATGGATGACAAGCTAGAATTCAACTTCCATGCTAAGGCTGTGAATGCTATTATGAGTGGGCTTGCAGAAGCAAAATTTGTAAAAGTTATGCACTTAGAATCTACCAAATAAATGGGGGACAAACTCATTAGAAGTTATGAAGGTAATGAGAAGGTAAAGGGTGCCAAGATTCAAACCTACAGATTACAGTTTGAATAGCTAAAGATGAAAGAGGATGAAACTGTTGGGAAGTACTTTCTGAGAATTGAAGAACTAGTAAATGCAATGAAAGGACTTGGTGAAAAAATTGAGGAAGCCTCTTTAGTTCATAAAATTTTGAGATCTCTGCTAGATAGGTTCAACCCAAAGGTCTCTGCTATAGAATAACTTAATGATCTAAAATTTCTTCCTATTGAACAACTCCTAGGAAATATTACTGCTTATGAAATGAGGATAGGTAAATATTAACCCACCTCTAGAGAAGAATCATTTAAAGAAGATAAGAATGAAGATTCTGAGCCTGATGAAATTGAAGCAAAATTTGTGAGAAGACTAAAGAAAGGACCAGACAAGTACCAAGGAAATTTTCCCTTCAAATGTTTTAACTGTGGAAAGATAGGTCACTTTTCATCTAAGTGTCCACACAAGAATAAGGACTAGAACACTGAAGGTGAAGATAAGTACAAATCCAAGAGATTTGGTAAAAATAAAAGTTTATGTGTAAACAATGATGACTCTTCAAGAGGCACAGATAGTGATTATGCTTGTGATGATAAGGCTAATGACTTTATGCTTATGGCCAAAGAGTTTTATGATAATAAAAGAACAGGAAGTGATGTTAATGATGAAGAAGTTGTGGTTGAATTGGAAGGATAACTGATCAGTGCCCTAGAAGAAATTGCTAGACTCAGATTTAAGAAGAAAACGAAAAAACAATTGTTGATACAGTTCGAGAAAGACAGTAAAAAACCTAATGAAGAATTTGTCCTACTAAAAGTGGAATTAGAAGAGACAAATAAAATAGAGGACATTTTGAAACAACAATTATCAGAGAAGAAGGCAAGATGTGAAGCCTTGGAAGAAGAGGTAGTAAAAACCAGAAAACAGATGAAGAAGTTTAAAGCATTGTATCTCCAAAATCTTCCAAGCATTAAAGCCTCAACATAACTAAATGAAATTCTAAGAAAACATAGATCTCCTTTGTTGAAGACTAGTTTAGGCTATGTAAGTGGTTCAAGAAGCAAAGAGCCAGAAATAAAAGAGCTAGTAAAGATGATCAAGTTCCAAGTCAACAGACAATATGACCATGCGAGTACTCTGCCACCAAAATCTAATAAAGACAAGATGATCCCTGATAAAAAACAAAGATATTAGAATATGGAGCAACAAATGCCAAGAAGAATTCCATCCTTCATGTACCAAAATTTCTTCCATGGTTACTTTTTTTACTGCTTTAATTTTGGCCATAAGATTTCAAATTGTCAAATTAAGTTTAGAGACATGCAACTGAGGAGATCAAGAAATAAACAATCTTTGCAACATAGAACTAAACAACCAATGAGTAGAAAAATTTGCACCAATCACTTTAACCTATTGAATAATGAGATGGAATGCCATAACTTTCATAACTTCGGCCACAAAGCTGCAAACTGACATCTGAAGAATCACAAAGTAGATCCAAGGATAAAACCCTTGGCTAGAAATATCAACACATGGAAAAAGAAAGATAGTGAAAAATGTGGTCTAATACTTTCAGCTCAAAAACAAAAAGACCCATGGTATATAGATAGTGGATGTTCCAAGCACATGACTGGAGACAAGAATAAGTTTTTGTCTATAAGTAAAAGCAAAACAGGAAATGTGACCTTTGGAAATGATGAACCAGGTAAAATCAAGGGTAAAGGGATGGCGAGTTTGATTAATGGAAAAGGAAAATCCTACGATGTTCTGCTTCTAGATGGGTTGAAACATAATTTTCTCAGTGTAAATCAAATGTGTGACAGAGGATGTGAAGTGGTGTTCACTTCCAAAGATTGTAAGATAAAGTCTGTAAATTCAGGACAAGTGGTGGCTAAAGGCATAAGGACAGATAATAATGTATATGTGTTGAAAGAAGATAGAGAAGAGTGTCATCTAAGAAAACATGATGAAAGTTGGTTATGGCATAGGAGACTCAGACATCTAAACTTTGACCACTTAATCAAGCTCAAAAATCTTGAGGCAGTAAAAGATCTTCCAAGAATATCAAAGCCACAAGATTCTATATGTAAACCCTGCCAAGTAGGAAAGCTAATCAGGACACAGTTTAAATCCAAGAGCTCTACTTCAACAGAGAAACCACTCCAATTAGTTCATATTGATTTATGTGGACCATGAAGATAGGAAGGCATAGGGAAGGAAAACTAATTCATGATGATCATTGATGATTACTTCAGACTCGCTTGGGTTTCTTTTCTCAAAGAAAAAGCTGAAGAATTTGAGAAATTTAAAATATTTAAGGATTTAACTGAGAATCAAACAGGCAATAGGTTAAATGCAGTAAGATCAGACAGAGGAGGAGAATTTATTTCAAGTGATTTCAAGGAATTCTGTGATAAACATGGGATCAAGAGAGAATACACAATCCCAGGAACTCCACAACAGAATGGAGTAGTTGAGAGGCAAAATAGAACAGTTCAACAAATGGTTAGGTCAATGATGAATGAGAAGAACATTGTTCAAACCTACTGGGTAGAAGCAATACACACAATAGTCCATATTCTTAGCAAATCCCACCTCAGACCACACAGTGACAAGACACCTTATGAACTGTGGTATGGAAGACATGCTTCAATCAAACACTTCAAAGTCTTTGGGAGTAATTTCTACATAAAGAATAATAATGAAAACCTTGGCAAGTATGATGACAAGGCTGATGAAGGAATCTTCTTAGGATATGCTACCAATAGTAAAGGATATAGATTCTTTAATAAAATATTGTATAAATTAGTTGATTGCATTGAATTAAAGGTTGATGAAGGAGTCCCACTAAGAGAGGTGACCAATATTGAGTTTGTTGCAGAGGACACAGCTGAAGCTAAAGATGAACAGGTCCAAGAATAAAAAAAATAAGACTCCGAGTCAGATGAAGATACAAATACTCAAACAGACTCAAATCAACATATAACATCAAATCCTTCCTCCAAAATTACTCAAAAGAATCATCCTTCAAGTCAGATAATTGGTGAGAAAGACAAAGGTGTACAAACCAGGAGAAGGATAATCAAAGACACCAAGCAATCACATATAGCCTTCATATCCATGGTGGAACCCAAGAAATTTAATGAAGCCAGTAAAGATGTAAATTGGTTAAAATAAATGAATGAGGAAATGGATCATATTGAGAAGAACAATACTTGGGAACTTGTTCCTAGACCTGCAGATAAGAATGCAATTGGCTCCAAATGGGTGTTTAATAATAAAATGAATGAACAAGGACAAATTGTTAATAATAAATCCATATTGGTCTGTAAGGGGTATGCACAAGTTGAAGGACATGATTTTGATGAAACCTTTGAACCAGTGGAAAGATTGGAAGCCATCAGAATATTTCTTGCCTATGCATGTCATAAAAAATTTAAATTATATCAGATGGATGTTAAGTCAACATTTCTTAATGGAATCTAGAAGAAGAAGTATATATGGAGCAACCTAAAGTATTTTCACTGACAAATAATCCTGACTATGTATGTAAGTTGAAAAAGGAATTATATGGACTGCAACAGGCACCACGAGCCTGGTATTATAGACTGTACAAATTTCTACAAGATAAAGGGTTCAAGAAAGGTATTGTTGATAGTAATATGTACATTAAGTTTGAAAGTGATGATTTATTAGTTGTTTTGGTTTATGTAGATGACATTATTTTTGGATGCGCTAATGACCCTTTAGTTCAGTGGTTTGCTAATTCAATGTAGACTGAGTTTGAGATGTCCTTTATAAGAGAACTGTCATATTTTCTTGGTTTACAAATCAATCAGAGTTCTGTAGGGATATTTATCTCTCAAGAAAAGTATTTGAAAGAGATATTGAAGAAGTTTCAGATGGAAGATTCCTCTCCTATTAGTACACCTATGTTGGTTGGCTGCAAGATCAGTATAGATGATATTTCACCTTATGTTGATCAAAGAACATATTGATCAATGATAGGAAATCTTTTGTACACCACAACATCCCATCCTGATATAATGCAAGTTGTTGGAATGCTAGGTCGTTTTCAGTCTGCTCCTAAACAAATTCATTTAGCATCTGTCAAAAGGATATTCAAATATTTGTACGGTACAATGATTTATGGTCTCTAGTATCCTAAAAATCATAATTTTCAATTAACTGCATATTCAGATGCTGATTGGGAAAATTGTTTGGATGAGAGAAATGGAACTAGTGGAGGTGCATTATTCTTAGGTTATTCATTAGTAGCATGGCTTAGTAAGAAGCATGGATCTATTTCATTATCAACTACAGAGGCAGAGTACATTGTTGTTTCTACTTGTTGCACTCAGATCTTATGGATGATACAAACTCTTGCAGATTTGAAGGTAACTTATATTGATACCATTCCACTTCACTGTGATAACACAAGTTCCATTAGTGTCTTGAACAATCCTATTCTCCATTCAAAGATGAAGAGTATACCAATAAAGTATCATTTTCTTAAAGAGCAGGTTACAAAAAGAGTTTTTCAGCTGAATTACATTCCTTCCACATAACAAATTGTAGACATATTTACTAAACCCCTAGCCAAGACACCATTTGAATATCTCCGTCAGAAATTGGGTGTCATCCCTTTTCTCACTTAAGAGATTCCATCATGTCAAGGGGAGTATGTGTTGGTTGAATATCTGATACCTCCGAAAAAGTACTGCAACAGCTTAGGGGGAGCATGTTTTCTTTGAAATTGATGTCAAAGGGGGAGAAAAGGTGTGGTTTGGATGCTATAGTTGGAGGTCTAAGCAAAATAGTGCAACCTTTCAAGGTTGCCATCAATGCCAAAGGGGGAGATTGTTGGCATGTTTTTATAGGAAGAGTGTGCTTGTCATTGATGGAAAGAACAACAACAACAATGGAAAACATGAAAATTATAAGATTAGGAGGAGAAGCGAACAGTATGCAGAGATCAAATCTCGGAAGTAAAAGCGTAAATTCAGGGTGAGAAGCCTCAATAGTCGTCCGATCAAGAAATTGATTGTGTTGATTGTCTAATATTACGGACATCGGTAATATGAGTGATCGTGGGATTGAGGACCGTTGGAGGATTGTGACGGTTGGATCTGCAAGCCAGATATGTTAACTCCTCAAATAAATTGGTGGATTTTATTTTCTTTTTAGATGATAGGTTGTGATCTAAATTTAATTCCTAAATTTCTGTAAATAGGTTAGAGAGTCTGTATTTTGAAAATAATCTCAAAAGAAATGTTGATTTTAGTTCGGTCAAGAAAAAGGCAAAATATCAGGTTTCGGGGGTTTAGGCAAGCCTCCAGTGTGCTCATTAACCACCGAAAGTTTTCATTTTCGACAGATAAGGGGTCGAAGCAGAAGGCAAGTAACCACCGAAAGTGTTTGAAAGGGAAAAATGAAAGCTCGTGCTTTCGCACGAGCCAGATGTCAAAGATCGACGCAATGGTTAGAAATACAACTACTGAAAGCTTGCCATGCGAGAGATGATGCACATTCGTGGTGTCCATCCGAAAGGTTTGAAGCACCTGTGTCTTATCCATCACATTGATCATTTCAAATCCATGCAGAGCGGTGATTGGCAGGTATGATTGCACGGAGCTACCCTCCATTTCAGTGGCAAGTGTGTCAGCCATCATTACCAGGTCATTCCTTCATCTGAAAACTCGATGAGTTATAATGAATCCCGAAGATCGCTGAAGACAACCATAAGCTCGTGATTTTATCAATAAAATCGTATCTCAAAAATCCTGATCCCGCTTCCTATGGAAATCGTCAAAGTGTCACCGATTCAGCAAGCATCCCGAGTCAAGTAAACCTGGTCAGGTTATCAGGTAAGTTCGGAAACTATTCTCTTTCAAGTTTCAGAAATACCAGGTCCCCCGAAAATCTAAAGTTTCGACATTTCTCAGCTAAATTGTCGTCCGAAAGTGGGTCAGTGTTTTAGTGAATTAATTAATTCTATGCTTTCGTCACCCAATTTCACCGGTTTTTCATAAGTGATATCGACTGTATCCCTAGTTCCCAGAGTCATTGCCTCCTGAAAGTCTTGTTTTACACAGTTTCAGGCACATTCAGCATTGACCCATGTTGAAAGAAATTCCTGCTTTGAGATCTGAGGTGGATGGCGTTTGGTATTTGCAAGCTCATCCGGAGGTAGCAGAGTGTTTCAGATAGACCGAAGTTTTCGCATACTGTGAGAAATTGACAATACTTCACCAACAGGTGGCCGAAACTTTTTCTCTCTCCTATGATGGAAGGATTGTTAAGATAGGCAGAGAGGAGATTATCATCAACGAAGAATCCATCGCTGAGTACACAGGGTTACCCAGAACGGGGGACTGTAGGTTTAAAACCTCCTCACCTTCAAATGTTGAATTCAGGTCATATTTGTTACCAGTGCTTAAAGCTTTGACCTGGAAGAACGATATTCCCATGTCCTATATGGAACCAAAGTGGCAGTTCCTGTTGAAGGCAATTTTGGTGTATATCACTTGTGAGGGGCACTACAATAGGGTAATGTATTACCATTTTAAACTTCTGAATCATTTCACAGGTAGAGGACTGATAAACCTGCCTTACTTCTTTCACAAAACCTTGGCAAAGATGGCAAGACAAGTGAAATCCTAGCTTGCTAAGGTTAGCAGCAGATTATCACATCAAGGGATGATTACTCTACTTGTGAGAGAAGCTCTGCAGAGGAAACACATTGAGTGGGGTTTCTTTTTGTTCTGGAATGAGTTTCAGACAGAAAGACCAGCAGAGGCAGAAACTAAGAAGGCTAGAGGAAGAAAAGATCCGACTCCCAAGAGTAGTCACAGGAAAAGAAAAGGAATCTCAATACCCAGAGATCCTATAAAATCATCCCCTAGCAAAAAGGAAGGAATCAAGAGGAAATTACAGTTTGAAGACAAACAATCTAAAAACCCCGCCACAGGAAAAAGCCTTCTCAATCTACCTTACAGTGACTCTGAATCAGAACAGGGGGTGGAAGAGACACAGGATAACTTTCAGATCAAACAGGATGCAAAGTTTCATTCAAATCTAGCTTCATCAAGTCCTCCAGAGACCCATAGGCAACCCGAAGCAGAAGATTCCTCAGGTAGGCCTAAAAAAGGTAAAACAAAGAAAATCAACAAGCTCCTACAAGAGATTTATGAGAGGGAAGTTCTAGAGGGGGTAATCAAAAAATCCAACACAGACCTCAGTGAGAGAAATGATGAACTGCTCAAAATGAATCAAACTCTTAAATAAAAACATGACAAAATCAAAGATAGAAACAGAGTTTTGATCAGAGAAAATATGAAACTCTACAGGCAGCTCAGGATTATGAGGCTCAAGTTAAAAGAATTTAAATCACCAGAGGAGGAACAAACTAGACTGGATACTTTGGCTAATTTAGCCACAACTATAATGGATGTACCAAAACTCCCTACACAGTGAACAAAAGTTCGTAGGTCTGCACGAACCAGGACTGCARCATCTAAGAAAGTTTGAGTATTAAAAGAGGATTCAGGATAAACATTTTTGCAATTTTGAAACTTCTTCAAAGTTTAATTTTCGGTGGTTTAGGCGAGCCTACAATGTGCTCATTAACCACTGAAAAGAGGTGCTTTCGGTGGATAACTCACCCAGGAATTTTCCCAGATAACCACCGAAAGCCTGTGTGTCCAGAATTGGATGAGTTTTTACACAGATCAAGGATTTTTGAGATGAAAAGATTCGAGATCTTTTCAAATGAATGTCTAATGAATTATCAAGTCCATCCCAACAGTTATTTTTGACACATTATGGAGAAAGGAGTTATTTCAAAGGTTTATGGACATTTTTAATTAGGACAGAAAGCAGGACACCTGGCCACATCAACAAATTCGACTTAGTCTCTATTTGAAGTCATCATTTAGCCTTGGGAGGCTGTTCTACACTACACCAACAATCAACAGAGAGAAATCTGGGATTGGTCTCATTTTGGGGAAGCATCCCACTTCTTTTGCAACTGAATTTTGAGTTACTATGTTTAGTATATTTGATCCTTGTTTTCAGGATGTTAGAATGACTTTGTAATGCTATAAAGCTTAGGATAGAAGATGAACCAGAGGTTCGATTTTGAGTTCTACATGTTGCTACTGTAAGAGAGACCTATTCTTATTATATGAAAAATTGCAAGCTTCCTTCAGTTGTGTTGTCAGATTTTTCTTTTCTGTTCTCTGATATCTTATGAGTGAAGGTTATTTATTGATGCTCATTCAATATGCATGTGACTGTCATCTCACTAATTGATTGATTAAGTTGATAATCATAAGTTATTTCCTTAGTTATTAAACCCATTGTGCTTGTTTTATATGAGTATAATCTGGTTCAATAGCTATTTTCTCTTCCATTTAATCAAACCTTGTCTGACTGCATTACTAGAAGGCCTTGTGAGATTTTATATTTCTAGACATTCTTGAACACACAGTCTAGTCCCTAGATATTCATCTTGATCCAAAAACCACATCAATTATTAAGAAAATATTTTCCAAAAAGAGTTAGTTACCAGGCATCTCCGACTTACAGCCTAGGAGAGTTTCCTGGAGTGATAACAAGATCAATGACAGGGATGATTTGCAGAGAGAGAAAAAAGAATTAAAAAAATCGCTAGTTCTAATCCCGCAATTGGTCTAGATCGTCAGATCTCATAAATCCAAATATCGATGATTGTGGTTGATCTAACAAATGATTAGATTAAGTCGGATTAAGTTGTGACTGTTGGATGTGCAATCGCCATATCAATGCCAGGGATAGATTGCAAAGATCGAAAGAGGAATTAAATATCGTGCTATTTCCAATCCCGCAATTAGTCAGGACCTTCAAATCTTATAGCCTCGAAGATTGACGATTCTGGTTGACTCACCAACAACGCACAACTTCAAATTGTGGAGTTTTGGTGATGAGCTAAATCACTCACAAGTTGTGGTCCCACAACCATCCTTAATCTTCGATCTGCTTTGATTGTCTTCATGAACGTTGGATCACTTTTAAGTGGAAGGACAGGATAATCTAGAAGAGAAACACTGAAGATAGATCGAGCCATCAATCTAAGAACATGATCGACGAACAACATTTGGTTCATGTCAAAATTTGCAAGGAGTTTATTGTTCGGGGAATCTCACTTTGAAAGAATTGGCAACCTGAAAGTCAAATTACTCGAATCCCAAAATCCGAAATGAATAAGGACCATCAAATCTAGAGAAAATGTGATGACCGTTATATCATGGATAACCATGTCAGCAAACCACGTCTACAAGGACATGTGGCAGACCATGTTAGCAAGGACACATGGCACAGTCAGACGATGACAAGTGTCAAGTTGAATTGACACTTCAAGTATGTGCAAATCATGAATCTGAGTGACATGTGGCAGCTACTCGGCTTGTGACACATCAACAAGTGACATAAGAAAGATATGTCACTCTGAGAGATTTACTTCAGGAGTTTCATCACCAACAAATGTCAAAAGTCCCATAGTCCCGAAGGATGAAGGTTCGAAGTCACTCTCAACCGTTGATCTAAGGTACATTTCAGGAGTGAGGATAAACGTTATATCCAGGAGAAGTATAGATCTGATCCATTGGATTTGAGTGCCAAGGATCAACGATCGTTGGATCAAGAGATAAATGCACTAAGTTTAAGCCTTTGGATGAGCACAGGAGAGTGGACTTGTCAAAGTTCCGAAGTCCTGAAGTAAGAAGGGACCGTTCGTCGTCAAGACTGACAGGTGGCACACGATCCAAAACTCTAGAGGGAATCACTTTGGGAGTTTGTGGTTGGGAAGGAAACCAGATTGTCGAAGACCCGAGGGCTGAAGAATATCCAGGCCGTCGGTTTCCAGAAGGACACGTGGCAGAAATTTGTGCAGTTTGGGGAAAAACACTCTGGGAGAAAGTGAAGGAAGCGAGTTTGAGTTTTGAAATCCCTGAAGCTCGAAGAACCAAAGGAGCTAAGGAGCATTGATATGTAGGAGGACACACGTCAACAGATCGTGTATTCCGGTTGGAACACTCCTAAAAAAAAGTGAGCAAGGAAAGTTGAGATTTCCAAACCCCGAATACCCGAAGGGATTGTGACAGTTGATTTGAGAAGACCACGCATCAATATATCATGAATTCCAGGTGGAAGAATAGTGGAGAAAGAGGAGTTTTAGAATGGAGACTCTCGAAGCCCAAAAGGAGAAATCAATCTCGTCCGTCGGTTTGGAGGGCCACACGTCACTTGGTTGTTAAGATTTAGGAGGGCATGGATCCAGAGAAGAGGAAGGAAATATGATAGATTAGAGTTTTTGATCAAAGGAATCTGTCAGAGACCACGAGATTGATGATCACGTCTGATTGCAGTCGTTAGAAATTGCTCGGAAGTTAATTTTCTGAAGGCGGGCCACAATTGAAACTACGATTTTGGAGAAAGGACACGTGGAGGCTTGAGGTAAATTGTCGGGAGAAAAGTAGTTTGATCTCAAACCAACTTTGGTCATGCCCACATTCACATGGTCACATGATAGCATCGCCCAAGGTCACATCAACAGAAGATAGGGGAAGGAGATAGCATTTCTAGGCTCCACATCGGAGGTTATGCATTGAAAAGTCAAAAATCCTTTGCACGTATAATCCAACGACGTTGATAAGACTGAATCAGATCAAAGGGTTATTGTTTCACTTCGTGGTTTCTTGATCAGTTATGATTTAGTTACACTAAATGAATCATTGTTCTAGTGCATTGGAATCATGGCTCTTGAGCGTTCTGATATTCCCGACATGGGTGTTGGATATTTGGAGTGTAACAGATGATGAGAGAAGGAATAAAGGAAACATGACATGACAGAGGCATGCTGTTGTTTCTCGGTAAAATAAGTCAAACTGTATGTGATCAAGAAGATAGCAGGAATAGAGCGTGAAATATGCAGATATGAAGAACATATCCTGGACATAGCATAAATGGTGAAAACAACAGACTGTACCAAAAATTAAGCGCAAGAAGATGTGAGTAGGAACACACTAATGCAGGAAGAGCAGAGCAGTGTAGCCGAATAGTGATGAGACTGGTAATCCATTGATAAATATTGTATCACTGTAATAAATTTCAGAAAGCAAAGATTTATATCTCAGGGTGGTAGGGTGGTTCTAGGGAGGACTGTTGTCCTCAGAGTTTCAAGTGGGTTCTTGAACACAGGGAGTTGTAGCTTCCATCTGGTTGCAACCAGAAAAACCAGGGTGGTAGGGTGGTGCAAGGGAGAACTATTTTTATTTGTTGTACAGGTTGGTGCCTGTGTGACTGGAAGTTGGTTCTTCCATCGAGCTGGTGTTGGAACACTCATGAAGTTGGTGCTTCCTTCTAGTGGGTGCTAGAGAAACCAGAGAGTTGGTGCTCGCAGCAAGTTGCAGCTTGTAAAACAGAGGTGGTAGCCTCACATTGAGTTGGTGCTCAAAGATATATGATGTACAGAACATAAAAAGACTTCCTATCATTCAAGGAAGAAGAGGTTTTCTCCCTTTATGGGTTTCCTTAGGAATATATGTTTCTATATACTTCATGTGTGTGATTGATTTTGAATACTCTATTTATTACTTCCTTGAATTATTGTGATCATCATTGAGTGTTCTGTAGTGAGTTTAAAATGGGCATAATTTTTTAAGCACAGTAACAACTTATTCACCCCCCCCTCTCAGTTGCCTAACAGGTTCATATGCAAGATGAAACCCTTGAAGTAGAATCTAATCTACTGGCAGTAGACAAACTCAAGAGAAAATCTGATAGAGATAGGAGAAGAGGTAAATCTGAAGCTTCAGCCTCTGATTCCTTTGTTTCCCATCCCCCACAAGATGAAAGTGCAAGGTTGATAAAATCACTTTTTGCTGAGGTGGAAAGGTTGAAGTTGGAATCAAAGTAGAGCTATAGTATCCCCAAAATGATGATAATAGGGGTAGCTTCAAAATACCAAACAATGCCCCCCAAATCATCCAAAGAGATCAAAGAAACAAAGATAGAGATGATCAGAAAATTCAAACTCCTCTCCAAAATAACCTTGTTACTGAGGAAGAAGGAGAGGAAGAAGAGATTGATCCTGAAATTCATTGTCTTGGGGACACCTCCTCATTTCCTCATTTAACCCAAGATGCATATGAGGAGTCTCTCATGGATAGTCAATTAAATGATCTGAGCAAAGGGGAATAGGCTAGAAATCATCCAAATAGATATAATATGAGGTCAAAAAAGAAAGAGGGGAAGCTTGATATTTTTGACTAGCCTACCAGAACTGAGAATCCTGCTAAAGAGGTGGAAGACAATAGTAAAGAAAATAATGTGCAAGACCCCCCATTAGTGGTCAAAATACTTATCCCAGAAGTGAAGGAGATTTTGAAGCGTCCCTCCTCATATATCTTAGAGAAGGAGTTTCAAAAGATTAGGATCCTCGTACCTCTTTCTGGGTTGATCGAGTTTGAGGACTTCAGAAGGTGCCTCTCCAAAGTGTGGCAGCCTAAACCTTTATCTCATCCCACAGACTCATTCAACCTTGAATATTAAAAGCCAGTTGTTATACTAGGCCCTTTGGTAGAGGATAGATATGATTCCTCACCTACCTTTTATACATCATTGAACATCCATGATAAGGTGTTGCACAATTTCTTTATGGATTTAGGAGCATATCACAATCTTATGCCTAAAATTTTAATGGATGAGTTGGGGTTGGAAGTTACAAAAACCTACCATGACCTGTATTCATTCGATTCCAGGAAAGTGAAATGCCTCAGGGTTATTAAATACCTGGTCGTCTCCTTGCTCCAATTGCCAATGAAGAGTGTGGTCATGGATATAGTGGTAGTTGATGTTCCTCCTAAGCTTGGAATGCTTTTGTCTAGATCATGGATCAAAAGACTAAGGGGAACTTTGTATATGGATCTATCATATGCCACCATTTCTGTGTTCGGAGGGGAACATAGAAGGCTTTATAGAGAAGCACAACTTGCCTACATTATCAATGATGAAGCCAATCCCATCAACCACCCCATTTGATTAGTTGATATTGATTTAGGAACCAATATTTTTCAGCTCTCTGATGTTCCTCAGCCTCCCATTGAAATTAGAATGAAGCTTATTACCTTTTTCAAAGAGCCTCCCCCCAAGATCTTTGTGTGGAAAATGTTTTTTGATGGAGCCTCTTCTAAGGAAAGTGTTGGTGCTGGAGTAGTTTTTATTTACCCCACCCAAGAGACCATATCTCTATCCTGCAAGTTGGAATTTGAAACAACAAACACCATGGCAGAATATGAGGCTCTTGTCTTGGGTTTGAGAGCTGCCAAAGACATGAAAATTGAGGAGCTAGTAGTGTTTGGAGATGCTGAGTTGATTGTTCATCAAGTCAGAAATCTGTATCAAGCTAAGAACCCGAGGTTAAGGGCCTATAGAAATGAGGTATGGGATATGATTGACAGTTTCTTCTTGGATTTTAATATTTCATTTGTTCCAAGGGAGGATAACTCTTTGGAAGATTCCTTAGCGGTCTCAGCAAGTAATTTTAAGGTCCCTTTTCCCCCCAAACTCAAATATGAGGTGGAGATAAAATACATACCCTCTATTCCTGACAACGTTAAACATCGAAAGGCATTTGAGGATGATATTGAGATAAAAAAATTCCTTGATACCGTGGATGAATTTTCTGATATCCATATCGACTAGGATCAGGATTATGAAGAAATCCCTCATGCTGATATTTTTATGAATAACATTGCTAACCATCATATTGTTCAATTGCCTAGAAACCATATTCCAAAGGGGCTTGTCCCTTTGGAGAGAGTTTTTGATAGAAATGATGTTGTTGTGAAGGTTGAAGGATCAACTGAAGAGGTTGATGTGACTGAATGCAATCTAGGAATGGAGGAGGATCCCAAATGGGTCAAATTGTCTAGCAGCTTGTCAAAAGAACAAAGGTCTGGATATGTCATACTCTTGAAGGAGTTCGTTGATGTTTTTGGTTGGAAATATGAGGGTTTGAGAACATATGAAAACAATGTCATTGAACACAAAATCCCTTTGAAATAAGATGCCAAACCTTTCAAGCAGAAGCTCAGACAAATAAATCCCATGATGCTTCCAATTATGGAAAAATAAGTCAAGAAATTGTTGGATGCACAGATCATCATCCCTTTGAGATTTTCGGAGTGGGTGGATAATTTGGTTTTTGTTAGGAAGACGAATGGGGAAATCAGGTTGTGTTTTGATTTCAAAATTTTGAATAGGAGCTCCAAAAAGGATAACTACCCCTTGCCGAGAATGGAGCACATTTTGTAGAAAGTGACTGGTTCAACTAGGATGTCTATGGTCGATGGTTTCTCTAGTTAAAATCAGATATTTGTCTTTCTTGAAGATAGAGAAAAGACAACTTTCACAACTCCTTAGGGCACATTCATGTATGCTAAAATTCCCTTCAGATTTATGAATGTAGGAGCGACCTTCCAGTGAGCTATGGACATTTCCATCATTGGAGAAAATGATAAATTTGTAGTCATCTATCTGGATGAAATTACAGTATTCTCCAAGTCTAGTAAAAAGCATTGTTATCATCTAAGGAAGGTTTTCCGAAAGTGAAGAAGATTTGGTCTCTCCCTCAATCCCAAGAAGTCTTTATTTTCCATGTAGGAGGGAAAATTGTTGGGACATATTCTATCAGCTGAAGGGGTAAAGATTTATCCGAGAAAAGTGGAAGCCATCTAGTCCTTGTCTCCTCCTATATCTAGGAAAGAGGTTGAGTCTTTCTTGGGAAAAATCAATTTTCTGAGAAGGTTCATTTCTAATTTTACTGAGTTGGTTGAATACAATACAACCATGCTCAGGAAGGGGAATGAAGTGAAATTGATTGTTGAGTTTAGATATTCGTTCGACCAAACCAAGAGGGCATTGATTGAATCACCTATGCTCATCAATCCAGACTATTCCAAGGAATTTCTGATATTTTCCTTCGCTTCATCTGATAAACCGGATATTTTTTTTTTACTAAGAAATGCAGAAGGGTTAGAGAAACCTATTTCATTTTTCAGCGGAGCACTGAGCGATGCAAAAACAATATATGATATCATGGAGAAGAAAGATTATGCTTTGGTTAAATCCCTCAAGGATTTCAGGGTCTATATTCTGCATTCAAAAATTATTTCATATGTCCCCTTGGCCTTAGTAAAGGACATTCTAATCCAACCTGATATTGATGGGAAGAGAAGTAAGTGGATCACCAAAATTCTGAAGTTCGACCTAGAAATAAAACCTACCAAATTGGTGAAAGGCCTAGGTTTAGCCAAGTTACTAGCTGAGTCGAATTGCAAGGAATTGGGGGTAAATTTCATGAATATAGACTCATAAAATCAATAAAATGAGATTGTTGGTGAAGACTGGCATGTTAGCCCCAACTTAGCAGAATGCACCTGGTATAAAGACATCATATACTTCCTGCGGAAGTTGAAGCCTCCTGAGGGTTTGGACAGAAGAAAGGTGAGATATTTGAAACTCAAAGCAATCAAGTGTTGTATCATTGATCAGGTGTTATAATGGAAGGACCCTCTGGGAGTTGTGTCGAGATGTTTGGACCCACAAGAATCCCAAACTGAAATGATTGATTTTTATGAAAGCTCATGTGGGGGACATCATTTTTGGAGGACCACAACGTATAAGATCCTTAGAGCTGGGTGTTTCTGGCCCAGACTTTTTATTGATGTTTCTGCAAAGATTAGAGCCTATACCAAGTGTCAAAAGTTTGTTGGAAAGAAACAACTCAAATCTTTTCCTTTGAAACTTGTAGCGGTTTCTGGACCTTTTCGGCAATGGGGTCTTGACTTCATTAGAGAATACACCCAACCTCAAGTGGCCAACATAGGTGGATTTTGACTGCCACCGATTATTTTACCAAATGGATAGAATACGTGCCCACAAGGAGTGCCTCTCACAAAGTAATCATAAGTTTCCTTGAAGACATCGTGTCCAGATTTGGCTGTCCAAACATGATCGTTACAAAAAATGCCACCTCTTTCAGGGCTGAGTCATTAATTAATTTCTGTGAGCAGTATGGGATCACACTAGTCCACTCTACTCCCTACTACCCTCAGGGAAATGGATTATCAGAGTCTTCTAACAAGATCCTCATAAAGATCATCAAAAATATGTTAGAAGAGAACAAGAAAGCCTAGGATTCAAAGCTTAAGTTTACATTATGGGTTGATAGAGTTACCACAAAACGATCACTAGGAATTTCCCCTTTCCAGCTGGTGTATGGTGTTGAGGCAATGTTTCCTTCTCAGCTTGATTTTCCTTTGGCAAAGTTACTCCATGACTACCAAGGAGAACCTGATGACATGGTCAGGAGGATACTGCAGTTGGTAGAAGTGCAACAGACCAGGGATCAGTTGCTTGATAAAACACAAGATCATCAGTAGAGAATGAAATGAGCTTTTGACAAGACTGCGAGGAAGGAGAATTTCCATTTGGGGGATCTGGTGCTCAAGTGGGATGCCCCCAAACAAGAAAAAGGAAAACATGGAAAATTTGAAGCGTTGTGGATTGGTCCATTCAAAATTTCTGAGGCATTTCCAAACAACACTTATAAATTGCAGAACTTGGAGGATTCTGAGGTTTTGGGTGGCCCTGTCAATGGGCATTTTCTGAAGAAATATTTTGTTGAGGCCGTGAACGATGTTCCAGCATTGTAAATACCACCCCTATTTTGTTTTGATTTTTTTTAGTTTTTCATTTTCAATAAGAGATTCCATAACCCAAAGCTAAGGCACTGGAGCTGTGCATTCTTGGAAGCTCACAGGGAGCATGCCATCCCCTGTGGAGACAAATGTTATCGCATGAACTTGTTAGAGTCTTGTGGTTTTGTGATTTCTACCTAAGTCTGTATCCTTTCCCTATCTCTCTCCTTTTCAAAGGATAGATCTTGAATTTTCCCCTTCGACTGTTAAAGTCATTTTTTTTTTAACCCTTTTTGTTTGAGCGCCCTGATTCCCCTTGATGTCTTACCCGAAGGAATTCTTGGCCCTAAACCTCTCTATTTTTTCTCTAAGTATGAATGCTTGTATCCTTTGTTTCAGTGATCATTCTCTCTATTTTCCCCATCCCATAGCAAGTCGTCCAAGTCCTTGTTCACTCAGGCCACAACCATGGACACCAGGCACAACTTTCATGGCAGTCCATTTTTGGCTTGAAATGCAAGCAGTAGGTGGGTTTAGTTTTCAATGATGAAGATCCCACGTGGAGTTCAGATCAGTGGCTCGTGGGTATTCAGAATCTCAAAATTGCACCAATTATAGTGAAGGGAAAATTCCAAAGTCCCGAAACAAGCATGAGCCTTAGATATTAAAGGGGACAAGTGGCATCCGATCTAAGTGTTTGGGAAAATGAGCTTT
The DNA here is from genome assembly GCA_009831015.1 of Picea engelmannii. NCBI lineage: Eukaryota > Viridiplantae > Streptophyta > Pinopsida > Pinales > Pinaceae > Picea > Picea engelmannii. The sequence goes on along the minus strand of ML777020.1, from coordinate 688,445 downwards.
GGGAATCTTGAAACAAGAAGTGTGCAAATTTCCTGAAGGGTCGAAGCCCGAAGTGCCGAAGTGACCGAAGTCCTGAAGTGACCAAAGTGGCCGAAGTCCCAAAGTGCCGAAGAGTCAAAGTCCTGAAGGGCTAAAGCCTGAAGTGTCGAAGTGGCCGAACTCCCGAAGGCCTGAAGCGTCTGAATTCTTGAAGTACTAAAGTTCCTGAAGTACTGAAGTTCACGAAGTGCCCAAAGTCCCAAAGTGGCCGAAGTCCCGAAGTGCCAAAGCATCGATCTATGAAGGCCCGAAGTGAATCTGGACCATCCATCAGTGGGGCTAGACGTTAGTAGATCCATAGCTTTGGGTAAAAGTAATTAAAGGCAGAGAAGGTTTGAGATTTGATTTTTCCAGAGTCCAAAGTCCCGAAGTAATTCTCATTCATTCGATTCAAGAGGAAGTGCGTCAACAGATTGACAGCTCTGGATAAAAGTAGCTGAAGGTAAGCGAGATTTGAATTTTGGTTCTCCTGGAGCCCGGAGACCCAAAGTGGATCTCGACCATCCAAATCCAAGGGCCACGCATCATCAGATACCTAGATCCGACAAATTTTCTTGGGGAAAATAAATTTTTAATATTGATAAGTACAACACTCAAAACCATGAAGGGATCTTAGTCGTTGGTATTTGGAGGCCACACATCGTCAGATCCTTAACTCCAAGTGTTTTGCTTCAAGGAAAAAACAAGTTTGATTTTTCATTTTTTTGGAGCTCGGAGACCCGAAGAAGATATCATTCATCGAGCTAAGAGAGTACATGGCAGACATCAGTGTAGACGTGTGGTGTACTCGTCGGTCTTGACCCTTGGCACCTATCCAACAACGACATGTGGCACTCAGTCCAGGAAGGCATGAGCATATTGTTCAATTATTTCTTAGTGACACGTGCCACTTCTCTTTCATGACACATCAACATGATGACATCAATCCTCCACATCAGATCATCCTCTGGGAGGTATTATTGTTCAACGTCAAAAGTAGCGCCCCCCTCCCCTAGGGAACAGTTTGGCGGATTCTAAAGTTGGCAGGTGGTTAAGCTTGGTAGTAGCACTAAATTTAGTAGGTGCATCCAGATCTCATATCGGGACTAGATCTACGGCCACAGTTCATTGCGGGGACACAACATGCTCGAACAATAATTTTCTTGAGAGGTCCCGCAATTGAAACCACGGTAAAGAGAAAGTGTTACATGGTGAAAGGTGATGGATTGCGGGCCCAAAAGTAGTCTGAACCTAAACCATTTTTGAGAAGTCCTGCAATCACATGATCGTATAACTTCCTATCCAAGAGCAGCGCATGGTTGTGTTGAAATCCTAAGAAAATGCAGTTAATGAAAATAGAGTTGGTGGTTGAAACCTCGTCTCACTCCATAAATGGAGGGCATGGAAGGCCCGACTGTGGGGACTAAACCGTCATCCTATGGTACCCCTGTGGGCTAATTTTCTTGCAAAGCCCATGCCGATCTGAGCTTGTGTTTGACATAGGGTTTCATGTTCAGTCTAACAGAAGAAATCATTGATGTAAATCTTTGATTGTTGTGACTAGGTCACACTCTTGGTGGTGGAAAATTGTTCTGATTATAAATAGACAGTTTTAATATTTTTTTAAGGTCATCAATTGGTTGATCATATCTCCCTATTTTGTAATTTTTTGATGCCAGAACTATTATTTGGTTATGTATCATATTTGATACTTTCAGATTAATAGAAGTCAACCTCTTTTCATATCTTTTTAAAACATGTTCTAAAACACTTGATCATGGAGGATTCAGTCGAGGTTTGTTATGTTGTTGTAATGTACGTTTGATTGCAGCGGTATCGTGACCAGTTTTAGTCAGCTTCCTTGTTATCTTTTCCCCTCTTACATTGAATGTCTCGGGCATGGAGGATCCATTCGAGTTGTTGTAGCTACATGGTGATGTAGGTTTGATCATTGTGTTGTTGTGACTGTGTTGTTTGGACATATTTCAGTGTCTGAAGCTTGATCTTAAGAGTGATATTGAGTTTGAGTTTTTCTTCTCCAAGCTACTTGAAGGCCTGATACCCATAGCAGTCTTGTCCACCTTTCTTACTAATTCTTTTCTCTGATCACAGTTAAACTCAATTCACTGACCGAAGTTACTTGTGGCCCTCACATCCCTATGCATTTCTTGTCTAGTTCTGTGTTTAACATCATTCATATATTGAGTTTTGTCGATTGACCTCCACTCATATAAAACCAACATCCACCAAAAATGTTGATGGGTACTGGGCTTATCCTCTCGCAATCTGAGGGTGAATCTCAGTGCTAACATGAACTATATCACAGGACATGAGATCTTCATCCACACTGATCATTTAGTCATTATATACTTAATGGAAAAACCAATTACTAATGGAAGGGTTACCTGGTGGCTTCTTCTATTACAATAATTTAATGTCATTATATTAGATAGAACCAGGAAGGAAAATGTGGTTGCATATTTTCTTTTCAGGATTCATAATGAAGTTAAATTAATTTCTATTAATGATGATTTTCCTGATGAGGATATTTTCACAATATCTACTAAATCTCCTTGGTTTTCAGATATTGCTAACTATATAGATACATGAATATTACATCAACATATTTCCACAAAGGAGAAGTAATAGATCATTAAAATCAGTGTCACTTACTCATGGATTGGTGGAGAACGTTTTCATACTAGACCTAATATTATCATTCAGAGGTGTGTATGAGAGGATGAATTATTTGACATATTGAATGCATGCCATGATGAACCATGTGGAGTCCATTTTGTTGAAAAAAGAACCACATATAAATTTCTTCATCTAGGGTATTATTGACCCACTCTTTTCAAAGATTCCAAGAAATATGTTAGAATCTATCACAATTTCCAGCGGATGGGCATACCAGTGCAAGTAGGTGAAATGCCTCTACAACCTTAGGTACTCATAGAACCATTTGAAAAATGGGCCTTAGATTTTGTAGGGTGTATTTTTCGAATATATAGGAAGGAAAAGTGTATTTTGTTATGCGTTTATTATGTCAGTAAATGGGTAAAAACTAAACCTATTTTGTATGCTAATGAACAAGCAATTGTAGATATTTTATTTTAGGACATATTTACTCATTTTGGTGTCCCAAGAGAAATTGCAGTAAATCAAGGTACTTAATTCACATCAATGTTTGTTCAAAATATCAAGCATCAGAAGTCATCCCCCTACCATCCACAAGACAAAGGGAAGATGGAGTCCACAAACAAAGTTCTTGAAACCATCTTGACCAAAAATTTTCAGTTGCACCGTCGAGATTGGGTAGATTGCATTTCAAAGGAACTTTGTGTTGGACAACTGAGAGGGGGGGGTGAATCAGTGGTTACCGTGCCTAAAAAATTATTCTTCTTTAAAAATATTTACAAGGCATTCAATGATGATCACAATAATGCAGGGAAATGAACAATGGCACATTTAGCACCAGTCACATATATGAGAAACACAAAGACAAATATTTCCCAAGGAAACCCATACAGGGTAAAAATATCTTCTTCTTTATATGATAAGTATTATTTACATTCTTTACATTATCATACATATGAGCACCAACTCATTGTGAGGCTACAACCTCTGTTTTGCAAGCTGCAACTTGCTGAGAGCACCAAATCTCTATTTTTCTCTAGCACCCACTAGAAGGAAGCACCAATTCCCTGGTTTCTCTAGCACCAACTAGAATGAAGAACCAACTCCCTGTGTTCAAGCACCCACTTGAACCTATGAGGACACCAATCCTCCCTAGCACCTCCCAACCACCCCTTTTTTATCAATCTTTGCTATTGAAACTTATTACAATGATATAATGTTCAACAATGGCTTACCAGACTCATCATTGTTCTGCTGCGTTTTGTTGCTCTGTCCACCTCACTGCCTTCCTGCACACATCCTCTTATGTTCAATTTAGCTGTTGCACTCTCCTCCTTCTTCACATGAATCACCTTCAACAACATCAACCACAGCAACCCTAACAGTAACAACAACCCCATCTCTTCTCTCTACTGTGTATTTATAGCTTTTGTGCACCTTGTGCATGCAATGCGTGCAATACCTTTGCATACTCATACCACGCCGATATCCTCCACAACTCGAGTGCTCTGTCTGATCATCATCATGAATCTTCAGCTTCTCTGGCCGTTTTTCCACTCATTCAGCATCACTGTATGTTATGCTAAGATTCCTCAGCCTCTCTGGCAATTGAGACTCTTCATCTTCTCTGTGACAGACGAACTCAATTTCTTTGTTCCAGTTACAGGCTTCAATGCTCATCCAACTGTCAATCACCTCCACGAGCATCTTCATCCCTCTTGAATATTCCAAGAGACTCTTCATCTCCTCTGTCAATCACCCCAAAGTGTCTTCAAGTCCTCTGGCATAAACCATCAGTGGTTTCTGGCAGTTATAATGTGGCGTGCAACAGTAGCCCTCCGATCTCCTTCAGTTTCATCTGCACCGTTGGGTTACAATGAAATTTCACCTTTTTGGTATTTCGGCATTCATACTAGATGAGATCCATGAAATTCTGAGGCAGAGCTTATCTGCACTAGGTCCTTCCTCCACGTGACCACAGGCGGTGACCATTGTCTGCGCTAAAAGGTGCTACGAACTCATGATCTTCATCGACCCTGATCGATGGTCCATGATCTCGATGAATCAACGGTCCAGATATTTTCACGATCTCACATCTCGCTGTTCCTTAGATGGAGGCTCTCATCACTCCAAGTCGTGATAGGCGAAGCTCCGAGATGGAGCTGAGATCAACGGTCCTCGTTCTTGGTGATCTGATGGTCCTGATCTTTTCGTGATCTCTCATCTCGCTGATCCTTAGATGGAGATTCTCGTCACTCCAAGTCGCAATAGGTGAGACTCTGAGATGGAGCTCAGATCAAAGGTCCTCGTTCTTGGTGATCTGATGGTCCTGATCTTTTTGTGATCTCACATCTCACTGATCCTTAGATGGAGATTCTTGTCACTCCAAGTCGCGATAGGTGAGACTCCGAGATGGAGATTAGATCAACGGTCCTCGTTCTTGGTGATCTGATGGTCCTGATCTTTCTGTGATCTCGCATCTCACTGATCCTTAGATGGATATTCACATCACTCCAAGTCGCGATAGGAGAGACTCCGAGATGGAGCTCAGATCCACGGTCCTCGACTACCCCCAATGGATGGTTAGGATTCCTTCACAGCTTTGGATATTTGGATGACTCTTGGGCTTATATTCCTTGCAGCTTCACCATATCTAATAGCTATTGAGCCTTCGTAGATACCCCAGATCCTACGGCCTAGATCTTCTCACGATTTCGCCACTTCACGATTTCGCCGCTTCGCAATTTTGTCCACCTTCGTAATTTCGCCACTTCACCGTGTAATGAACATGCAGGTCCTCCCTGATCCAATGATGTATGTAACCCTCACTTAGATCGAATGCCCAAGATCTATTCTCATCTATTGCATGCTACTCCTCTCTGAATTCATAGATGACAGTCATCAGGGATTCTGAATAAGATCCAACGTTCACTATTGCTCCTCCTCTTCCATTATCATTGTTCTTGACATCGTTGTTCTTGCTATCAATGACAAGCTTACTCTCAACTGTAAACGTTCCAACAATCTCCCCCTTTGGCATTGATGGCAACCCTGAATGACTGCGCTAATTTGTTTGGACCTCCAACTGTAGCATCCGATCCGAACAACTCCTTTTCTCCCCCTTTTACATCAATGTCAAAGAAAACATGCTCCCCCTGAGCTGTTGCATTAATTTTAGGAGGTATTAGATATGCAACCAATACAAGACTCCCCCTAATAGGATGGACTCTCTTAGATGTGAGACGGGATGACACCTAGCTTTTGTCTGAGATATTCAAATGGTGTCTTGGCTAGGGGTTTAGTAAAGATGTCTGCAATTTGTTCTATAGTGGAAATGTAATGGACCTAAACAATCTAATTGGTGACCTGCTCTCTCAGAAAATGATATTTTAGGGGAATATGCTTGGTCTTGGAGTGGAAGACAGGATTTTTAGACACATTGATGACACTAGTGTTATCACAATGAATTGGGATCAGTGCAGTGTATTTTACCTCCAAGTTTGCAAGTGTCTGAATCATCCATAATACCGGAGTGCAACAGGTAGCAACAGTAATGTACTCTGCCTCTATGGTTGATAAAGAAATGGAACCTTGCTTTTTACTAAGCCAGGCTATTAGGGAGTCACCCAGGAAGAATGCTCCTCCACTGGTGCTTTTTCTCTCATCAACACAGTTTGCCTAATCTGCATCTGAATAAGCAGTCAACTGAGGATTCTGATTTCTGGGATACCACAGACCATAAGTCATTGTTTCTTTCAAATACCCGAATATCCTTTTGACAGCTTGCCAATGACTCTGTTTAGGTGCAGCCTAATATCTTCCTACCATTCCTACAACATGCATTATGTCTGGGTGAGATGCTGTGATGTACAACAGGCTTCCTATCATTGATTGATATGAGCTTTGATCAACATCAGGTGAATCATCATCCTTGCTTAATTTACATCCAGTTACCATAGGTGTACCCACAGGTTTAGAATCTTCCATTTGAAACATTTTCAGCATTTCTCTTAGATATTTTTCTTGAGAAATTAACATCCCTTCATGCCTCTAAGTAATTTGCAGACCAAGAAAAAATGGCAGTTCTCCTATCATAGACATTTCAAATTCAGATTCCATGGTAGAAGCAAACCATTGTACCAATGAATCCTTATTACATTCAAAGATGATGTCATCTACGTAGACTAGTATGATGAGCAAATTATTATCCTCTATTTTAATATATAGATTGCTATCAGTTGTTCCTCTCTTGAACCCTTTGTCTTTGAGATACATATCCAGTCTGTGATACCAGGCTCGAGGGGCTTGTTTTAAACCATATAAATCTTTATTCAGCTTGCATACTAAGTCAAGGTTATCAGACAATTTGAAACCCTTTGGTTGTTCCATATAGACTTCTTCACTTAAATCTCCATTTAGAAACGCTGACTTGACATCCATTTGGTAGACTTTAAACCTTTTATGACAAGAATAAGCAAGAAACATTCTAATAGCTTCTAATCTTTCTACGGGTGCAAATATTTCACCAAAATCCAGTCCTTCTATATGAGCATAGCCTTTACAGACTAACCTTAATTTTGTTCCTGATAACTTGTCTTTGCTCATTTAACTTATTATTAAAGATCCATTTAGAGCCAATATCGTTTTTACCTTCAGGTCTTTGAACCATCTCCCACATATTGTTTTTCTCAATCTGATCAAGTTCATCATTCATTGCTTTAACCTAGTGATCATCTTTGTTGGCTTCATTGAAATTCTTGGGTTCCAACATGGATATGAAAGCTATATGGGATTGTTCGGTGGTTTTGATTAGCTTTCTCTTGATTTGTACACCTTTGTCTTTTTCTCCAATTATCTGACTTGCAAGATGATTCTTTTGAATGATTTTGGAGGAGGAATTTGTAGTTGATTGCTGATTTGAGCCTGTATGAGTGTCTGAGTCTTCATCTGATTCAAAGTCTTCATTTTCTGATTCTTGGACCTGTTCATCTTCAACTTTAGTTGTGTCTTCTATAGAAGACTCATTACTGTATACCTCTCTTGCTGGGATTCCTTCATCAATTTTTGCATCAATACAGTCAACCATTTTATGCAGCCTCTTATTATAGCATCTATATCCTTTACTGTTTGTATCATAACCTAAGAAGATACCTTCATCAACCCTGTCATCATATTTGTCGAGGTTCTCATCATTATTCTTTATGTAGCATTTACTACCAAAGACTCTGAAGTGTTTGATTGAGACAGGTCTTCCAAACCATAATTCATAAGGTGTCTTGTCACTTTGTGGTCTGAGGTGGGATTTGTTAAGCACATGAACTGTTGTGTGTATTTCTTCTACCCAGTAGGTTTGACCAATGTTCTTCTCATTCATCATTGACCTGGCCATTTCCTGCATTGTTCTGTTTTACCTCTCAACAACTCCATTTTGTTGTGGAGTTCTTGGGATTGTGTATTCTCTCTTGATCCCATGTTCATCACAGAATTCCTTGAAGTCTCTTGACATAAAATCTCCTCCCCGATCTGATCTTACTGCCTTTAACCTCTTGCCTATTTGTGTCTCTGTTAAAGCCTTAAATATTTTAAACTTCTCAAATGCTTCAACCTTTTCTTTGAGAAAGGAAACCCAAGTAAGTCTGGAGTAATCATCAATAATTAGCATGAAGTAGTTTTCTTTCCCCGTGCCTTCCTGTCTTGATGGTCCACATAAATCCATATGAACTAGTTGGAGTGGTTTCTCTGTTGAAGTAAAGCTCTTGGACTTAAACTATGTCCTATTTTTCTTCCCTACTTGACAGGGTTTACACATTGAATCTTGGGGTTTTGATATTCGCGGAAGATCTTTTACTGCCTCGAGGTTTTTGAGTTTGATTAAGTGGTCAAAGTTTAGATGTCCAAGTCTCCTATGCCATAACCATCTTTCATCATGTTGGCTTAGATGACATTCTTCTCTATTTTCTTTCAGCACATATACATTATTTTTTGTCCTTATGCCTTTGGCCACCACTTGTCCTGAGTTTACAGACTTTATCTTGCAGTCCTTGGATGTGAACAATACTTTGCATCCTCTGTCACACATTTGACTTACACTGAGCAGATTATGTTTCATCCCGTCCACAAGTAGAACATCTTGGGATTTTCCTTTTCCATTACTTAATCTCACCATCCCTTTTCCCTTTATTTTCCCTGGAGCATCATTTCCAAAGGTTACGTTTCCTGATTTTCTTTCACTTAGAGATAGAAACTTGCCTTTGTCTCCCGTCATGTGTTTGGAGCATCCACTGTCTATATACCAAGGGTTCATTTTTCTTTGAGCAGACAACACTAATCCACACTTGTCACTTTCCTCCTTCTTCCAAAACTTGACATTTTCAACAGGAGATTTCGAATCTGGTTCATATTCCCTTAAACGAAAGTCAATAGATTTGTGTCCATAGTTATGAAATATGTAGCATTCAATCTCATTGTTCAATAGGTCAAACTTATTTGTGCAGCGTTGTCTACTCATTGACTATTGATTATTTCTTGACCTCTTTAATTGAATGTCCCTGGACTTAATTTGGAAATTGGCAATTAGTGAAGGTTTGTTACTTGGCTGCATCATTCTTTGTTGTGGCAAGTATTTATTCCTTTGAAATCTTAATTGCTCATGTCTAAATCTTAAGGAACAATTTACATCTTTGTGACCAAAGTTAGCACAGTAGAAACAATAGCCATAGAATAATTCTTTGTACCTGGAAAATGGTTGTCTTCTTTGAGCAAATCAATTTCTTCTAGACTGATGATGTCGTTCAGCAGTGAGCACATTACTTATTTGTTCTACAGATTCAGATTTGGAATCTTTTACCTTACTCGACCTAGGCGGCTGATTGTCTTCCTTTGTTTCTGCAGGATTGTTATTGTCATTGGTTGTACTTTTGATAAACTTGATGGGTTCTTCATTTCCTGGCTTACCACTGCTTGATCCCTCTTCATACCCCAAGCCATTTTTCAGCTTTGGATTCCTTTGCTGATTCAGAATGGTGGCCAATCCTTCTAAGGCTTTGATACTTGACATATTCTGATTATACAAGGCTTGAAACTTCTCCATTTCTTTCCTCGTTTTCACTACTTCTTTTTCTAATGCTTCACATCTTGCCTTCTTTTCTGATAGCTGCTGTTTCAGAATCTCTTCGATTTTCTTTTCCTCTTCCAATTCTACTTTTAGTAGGACAAGGTCTTCATCAGGTTCTTTACTATCTTTCTCGAACTGTATCAACAATTGTCTTTGCTTTCTATTCTTGATTCTTAGTTTGTCAATCTCTTCTAGTGCACTGATCAGTTCTCCTTCCATGTCAACCACAGCTTCTTCTTCATCAGTCCCTGTGATTTTATTATCATAATCCTCTTTGGCCATAATTATGAAGTCATTTAGTTTATCTTCAATAGAGGAGTCATTTTCTTCATCATCTGAAGGATCATCATCATTGTTTACGCATAGACTTTTCTTCTTAAATTTTTTCTCTTTAAAGAAATTTTTGTGTTTGTACTTCTCCTCATCATCACATGACTGATCCTTTCCTTTGTGGGGACATTTATTTGCAAAATGACCTATCCTACCACAGTTGAAACATTTGAAAGGCAGTTTACCTTTGTATTTGCCTGATCCCTTCTTCAGTCTCTTCACAAATTTTTCTTCAATTTCATCAGGTGCAGAATCCTCATTCTTGTCTGCTTTAAATGATGCTTCTATGGAGGTAGGTTTATATTTAACTATTATCATTTCATATGTAGTCAATGTTCCTAGCAGTTGATCAAACCCCAAGGTTTTTAGATCATTAAGTTCTTCTATAGCAGAGACCTTTGGGTTGAACCTATCTGGGAGAGATCTCAATATTTTCTGAACTAAAGAAGGTTCATCAATTGTTTCACCAAGTGCCTTCATTGCATTTACCATTTCTTCTACTCTTAGAAAGTATTTTCCAACAGTTTCATCTTCTTTCATCTTTAGTTGTTCAAACTGTATTATGTAGGTTTGAAGCTTTGCATCCTTTACTTTCTCATTACCCTCATAGCTGCTAATGAGTTTGTCCCACATTTCTTTGGCAATTCCTAGGTGAATAACTTTTACAAATTCTGCTTCTGTAAGCCCACTCAAGATAGCATTCATAGCCTTAGCATTGAAGCTAAATTCTATTTTGTCATCCTTATTAGCTAGAACAACTGGCTTTACATAACCAGTATCTACCACATCCCAGACATCTGCACCTAATGACATTATGTAGGTTCTCATTCTAACTTTCCAGAAGGCAAAGTTTGTTCCATTGAACAAAGGGGCCTTATTGGTTGAATTTCCTTCATGGATTGACATGTTTAAGCTCTAGGATCTACCCTTAGATTAAAGGGGTTGGCTTTGATACCAATTTTTGGACAACTGAGAGGGGGGGGGGTGAATCAGTTGTTACCGTGCTTAAACAATTATGTTTCTCTTAAAATATTTACAAGGCACTCAATGATGATCACAATAATGCAGGGAAATGAACAATGGCACATTCAACATTAGTCACATATATGAGAAACACAGAGATATATATTTCCCAAGGAAACCCATACAAGGTAAAAACCTCTTCTTCTTTATATGATAAGTATTATTTACATTCTTTACATTATCATACATATGAGCACCAACTCATTGTGAGGCTACAACCTCTGTTTTGCAAGCTTCAACTTGCTGAGAGCACCAACTCTCTGTTTTTCTCTAGCACCCACTAGAAGGAAGCACCAACTCCCTGGTTTCTCTAGCACCACTAGAAGGAAGCACCAACTCCCTGTGTTCAAGCACCCAATTGAACGTCTGAGGACACCAGTCCTCCCTATCACCTCCCAACCACCCATTTTTTATCAATATTTTCTATTGAAACTTATTACAGTGATATAATGTTCAACAATGGCTTACCAGACTCATCACTGTTCTGTTTCATTTCATTGCTCTGTCCACCTCACTGCCTTCCTGCACACATCCTCTTCTATTCAATTTAGCTGACTCTCCTCCTTCTTCACGCATGAATCACCTTCAACAACAACAACCACAACAACCCCATCTCTTCTCTCTAATGTGTATTTATAGCTTTTGTGCACCTTGTGCATGCAATGCGTGCAATACCTCTACATACTCATACTGCGTCGATATCCTCCACAACTCAAGTTCTCTGTCTGATCATCATCGTGACTCTTTAGCTTCTCTGGCCATTTTTCCACTCGTTCAACATCATTGTATGTTATGCTGAGATTCCTCAACCTCTCTGGAAGTTGAGACTCTTCGTCTTCCTTGTGATAGACGAGCTCACCTTCTCTGTTCCAGTTACAGGCTTCAATGCTCATCCAACTGTCAATCGCCTCCACGAGCATATTCATCCCTCTTGAATATTCCCAGAGACTCTTCATATCCTCTGTCAATTACCATGAAGTGTCTTCGAGTCCTCTGGAAGAAACCATCAGTGGTTTCTGGCAGTTATACTGTGATGTGCAATAGTAGCCCTCCGATCTCCTTCAGTTTCATCTGCACCGTTGGATTACAATGACATTTCACCTTTTCGATATTTCGACATTCATACCAAATGCGATCCCCGAAATTCCTAGGCAGAGCTTATCTGCACTAGGTCCTTCATCCACGTGACCATAGGCGGTGACCACTGTCTGCGCTAAAAGGCGCTGCGAACTCATGATCTTCATCGATCCTGATCGACGGTCCATGATCTCGATGAATCAACGGTCCAAATATTTTCGCGATCTCACATCTCGTTGTTCCTTAGATGGAGGCTCTCGTCACTCCAAGTCGTGATAGGAGAGGCTCTGAGATGGAGCTCAGATCAACGGTCCTCGTTCTTGGTGATCTGACGGTCTTGATTTTTTCGTGATCTCGCATCTCGCTGATCCTTAGATGGAGATTCTCGTCACTCCAAGTCGCGATAGGTGAGACTCTGAGATGGAGCTCAGATCAACGGTCCTCATTCTTGGTGATTTGACGGTCCTGATCTTTTCGTGATCTCGCATCTCACTGATCCTTAGATGGAGATTCTCGTCACTCCAAGTCACGATAGGTGAGACTCCGATATGGAGCTCAGATCAACGGTCCTCATTCTTGGTGATCTGATAGTCCTGATATTTTCATGATATCACATCTTGCTGATCCTTAGATGGAGATTCTCGTCACTCCAAGTCGTGATAGGCGAGACTTCGAGATGGAGATCAGATCAACGGTCCTCGACTGTCCCCGATGGACGGTTAGGATTCCTTCACAGCTTTGGAGAGTTGGATGACTCTTGGGCTTATCCTCCTTGTAGCTTCACCATATATAATGGCTATTGAGCCTTCATAGATAGCCCAGATCTTCTTGCGATTTCACCACTTCACGATTTCGCCGCTTCGCAATTTTGTCCACCTTGGCAATTTCGCCGCTTCGCGATTTCGCCACTTTGCCATGTAATGAATGTGCAGGTCCTCCCTGATCCAATGATGGATGTACCCCACGCTTAGATCAAATGCTCGAGATCTATTCTCTTCTATTGTGTGCTACTCCTCTCTGAATTCATATCTGACGGTCATCGAGGATTTTGAATAAGATCCAACGTTCACTGTTGCTCCTCCTCTTCCATTATCATTGTTCTTGCCATCGTTGTTCTTGCCATCAATGACAAGCTTACTCTCAACTGTAAACCTTCCAACACTTTGGTCTTACTAGACCAAATGGAGGAACACCATTGGGAATACTCCATATAAGCTTGTGTATGGAAAACAAGTTTTGTTTCCTATTGAGGTCCAAATCAAGACTTTTAGAACAAAAGCCAAGATAGGGATGAATATTTCATAGGCACAACAACAAAGGTTTTCACAACTCAATGAATTGGATGAGATCTGACAAAATGAAATTTAACATACTACTATCATCCAATAGAAAAGATTGAAATGGATTGAAAATTTCATCAGGAAGAATAAATTTAAACCAGGTGACTGGGCTCTCTTATTTGATTCTAGATTTAAATTTTTTAAAGGAAAACCCAGTACTTGCTAGTTAGGGCCATATCAGATAGAGATAGTATTTGATAATGGATCAGTCAAAATTAAAACCATTGATGAGGAGGGGAGTTATTTTCTAGTGAATGGGAACATACCAAGGTTGTATCATAAGCCTTCTAATAGAGAAGAATTTGTGCATAATTTTCTTCAGTATCCAAATATGGATATAGTGAGTAAGGGAAGATATTCCCCTACTCTTATCTCAATCATTTCTTCCCCCACCCCT
>ML777020.1:662293-674247 GCA_009831015.1 Picea engelmannii | reverse complement strand
AAAATTCAAAAATTCTTCAAAATAAACATATGACATATTCAACTCATGTCTAACATTTCTTTCCAGCATTTTATTTCTCAACAATCAACTCTTGTTAGCCTACATAGATTCAATTTTGCAGCATTAGTCAGATATATTTTTTCTTTCCACTTCAGAATTCTAAAAGGGTTTTTAGATTTTTCCTGGTTTTTCATAAAAATAATCTTAATAGTAGTGACCATATTGTTCAATTTTTCATTTTTAGTTACAAATTTTTATCATTGCAACAAGATAGATATTTTTTTCAAACATCATAATTCAAATCTCACTAGTAAAAATATTTTATTAAGAGAATCAGTTTTTACACCTGCAGACTTTTCTGTAGTTATAGTCACTTTTTGCAGCTACTGAAAGTCACATGTAGTTGTTCTACAAGCAAATTTTAGTCATTAATTCATTTTGATGAGCCTACAAGAATGATAATAGTATGAGTTGTGAATTTCATGCAAATTGTCATGAAATTCAATTATGGAAACTTCATTTGCAGTAAATTCAGATCTTCTTCTCCAACATTATCATTAGATATTCTTCAACAACACCAAACATTATTTAGCATCAACATCAGATCATTTTCTTTAGTAGTAGTATTCTTCAGGTATTCATCAACATGAGTAGTTTTCATATTCAGTTCTAGAACTCTCTCTTAAATTATGCAGTAATACAATAATTAGTTCTAGCAACAGAACCAACATTTCACATTTAGTTTTTCTTTGACTGTAGTTCCAAAGGTGATGAATTCTTTGGGCTACAGGTAAAATCACAGAGGTAATAGATTTTTAAATCATTTTGCAATTATAATTATCGATTATGTATAGGATGGAAAAAAAACTTGAAATTCAAACATGTATACTTTGTTTTCCTAAGTCTATTATATCCGCTTTCTTGAATTCAATGCTATGCCTTTGGGAACTTACCTTAACCCTGCAATTGCTCATATTAAAAACACTCTATAAATAATTTTAATATGCATGAAGAAAAAATTATTTTTCAGCATGCATTATATCACATAGTGATTGATTGGACCAACAAGTTGATGCAATCATGAAGGAGCACCGCCATGAATTGAAAAGATGGCATGTTTATTTACACAACTTTGAATCATAAGATTAATCCTAACTAAAATCACCCGAAATTTGCATCTTATTCAAAAAATCCACCTTTATTCATTATCATTTCCCATATTCCCCTGTGACAAAGAGTATTGTTTTGTTTGAAATGGTCACTAACTTTGTAAAATTTGAAACATGGGACCTATGGTGAGATGCGATTCTATTGAAATTAAACTTCCGAAGGTGTATCTGAAATGCATGAGGAGATTCCAAAAGGATGGGTGGTTTTCCTTTCTACATAGGTTTCAAGGGAATGACAAGTAGGTAACTAACGTGTTTTCAAAAAGGTTCAATGGCACAAAGGCTCGAATTGGTGATCCTGGGATGTAATTGACCGAGGCATTCATTTCACAAGTGATAGGGTTACCTTAGGGCGGTGAACCATGGTTCAAAAATTAGAGAATCAAAGGAGAAATATGGAATAATTTCCTCAACAATCCAAAGTTGGCAACAGATTGAAAGAAAGGTATGTCTACCTCTACATTAAAAAATAAATGGCGTGACATTTTGTTCATCCTTCAAAAATATGTATCCTTTGAAGGAAGGTATGGGTTAGTATTTTATTACCATATCAGATTACTTATGGATCTTGTAAAAGGATACGAGTTGCATATGGATTTCTATTTGATGAAAAATATGAAGAAAATGGCTTGAGAAATATAGAATAACCCCCATATTGTAGAAGTAAATTTGTTTCATTTTTGGTTGATAAAAATGTTGGTTGAGACCATAATATAGGAACAAAATGAAAATTGGGAACAATTCCTAATTCGTAATTATTTTATTGTGTCTCTAGAAAAACTTGAGACAAAAGGGTTGAAACAAAAAGGTATCAAGAACAAAGTCTCATTTACAAAGACAAGGGTTTCCAGGATAGAAATATTGGAAACAAAACGAGAAATCCCTAAACTTCCTAAGTTAGAAAATATAGAACTAGAATATGATGAATTGGAGCATGTAGAGGTAGGAAAGGTTACAAAAGACAAGGAGGTTACATAACATAAGAAGAATACAAAGACATCAAGGAACAAGACAATATAGAAGAATCATAGAATAAAACATAAGACAAAAGAAGAGGTTAGGGTTTTGAACCATGAACCTCAAAAATCTAGAGTATGACGTAGAGGAAGCAAATCAAAGGAAGCTAATAAAACCAAGGAAAACAAATTATATATAGAAGATAAGAATTCAATGTCTCATGAACTTAGAGGTAGATCAGAGGCAATATAAAACAAGAAAAGGAAGGTAGATTCCATCATGCATAGTACTACTAGGAGTATGACAAAATATTTAACTACAGAAAAGCATGGTAGTAACAAAGCTCAATATAAGGAGGTCATTCAAATTGAAGAATCTAAAAAAGTACCAGCCAAATAACATGAAGAGAATGAATCCAAATAAAAATATCACATCTGATTCATTTCTTAGTCCATCTCCCAATTTTTAAATTTCCAACTTATGACTTAGAGGAATTAGACAGATAATTTAATCAGTTTGAGAATGATTATGAAGTCCATGAGGCCACTAAGATTGGTAAAGAACCAGTAATTGAACCTGTTACCACTTTGAAAGATAGGTGATTTGGAAAGATTGGAAAATTAAAGGAATAACCCAAGGAGATAACACTCCTTGATAATCATATCAAATCAGAAAATTCATCCTTGAAATACAACATTGTCTAGTTGCAAAAAGTTAAAGAGTAGTTGGAATCTCAGAAGATGTTTCTAACAACCAAGGAAAGAAAATGTTACATGTAGATCAGGTTAACAATAATCAATATTAGGATATTGAGGACAAATATAGATAAGGAAAGGAGTCAGGGAGAAGCCTTAGGCTTGAATATTTTGATCAATGCTTCAGACATAACTTGAGGAAGGGATCAATTTTTTTGAAATTTTGTTGGAGGAAGGAAAGAGTCATTTTGATTGCATGAGGACATGCAACATATTCCATGTGGGGGATATGTTGAGTCCTCAAAAAAGACTCTTTTTTACACATTCCTATCTTAGAATTCCATCCAAAATCCCATATAAATGACTTAGTTATATCCCATGTTATCCCTTTTTGTCCTAAAATTATGATTAGCTACACAACATGTGCATTGAAGGAGGTTGAAGGTAAATTGTTCATTTTATACTTAATTCCATTCTTATTTATGCATATATGGTTTCATTAGTTATTATTCTAATGAGTAGCTATAGAATCTTTTGATTTTGTAGCAACTCAAAATACAGTTATGTAGCCTAGTTATTAAAACAGGTTTCTGCAACAAATTCATTGTTCTATAGGGATACGATCACTCCTAGACAAAACCCCGATATATGGAAGACATCAAAATGATCCTTGAATCTCACTGGCCTATCATCATAGCCCACAGATCCTCCAGATCAGATCAGAAGCAAAGTCAAACTTACAAGTCAATGTGTACATGCAACAGAGTGCACAAGCCAACTTCATCAAATCAGTACACGAGGAAGGAACGAGATTGTATTAGAGAAAATTATGCATTCTGTTATGACTTTTTCCAATACGTGAATAAAAAATCCTTGTTGGAACACTTACTTATACTGAGAGGTGGGGGTGAATTAGTATATGAATATTTTTACTTTTCTTCTAATCTTTATTAATTTATTACTTCACCAGTCATAAATAGCTAATAACAAATGTACATGAAATCATACAATCCATTGTACATATATATTTATCATGGAAACCAAAATAGGAAAAAAACACAAAACATTTCTTTATAAATCTTGTAGGCACTAACCTTCTGTTACAATGCTAGTAGCAACCAGCTTGTAAAAGACACCAATATCCTCTCCTGAGCACCAACTTAGAAATAATGTTTGCAAACACCAATCTGTAGGAGACACCAATCCCCTTGACTAAGCACCAACTTAGTTCTTCCTATAGGTACCAACCTACAGTTTCTTGATTCGCAGGCACCCACCCACATGAGACACAATTCCCCTTATATGAGCACCAATTCAACACTTCCTATAGATACCAATTTTACTAGGAACATCAATCTCCTCAAGATGTTAACAATACTCGATTATCTCTTTCTTTCAATCCTTCACTTACACAAGTATGTTACTTCGTCTATGTTATCATAGTTCTCGATCTGTATAACTCCAAAAGTTCCTTTGTTATTGCACATCCCAACCACCCTTAGAAGATCTTCCTTTCATTCTACAACATCCTTGGGCTTGTGGGCCTTGAAGATTCTCTTCCACAATCTTTACTTCACACACGCACTCGAATCTAATTTGGGCATATTTACTTATACATTCTCTTCTTTCACAGATTTTTCCACATACACAAAAAACATATATCCATGGCGTTGGCTCCATATCTCCCTTGATTTTCATTTAAACATGGTTACAACCAATCCTTCGAAAGACCTCCATGAAAACTGGTCTTGGTTCCCCTCTATTGCAAGCGATCTTGTTCATTGTTCCTTAACACTCAACCACCATTGGATCTGGTCTGGATTTGATCTCTCCTGTCGATTTTTCATATCCCATCAAAAAATGTAGAGAATACTCATGGTTAGTAGTCATTAGACAGATCTATTCTCTCCTTTCCACCGTCGATCTATTCTCTCCTTACCACTAGACAAATGATTGGTGGTAACCCGATCTCCTTATTTGTCATCCAGATAGGAAGAGAATGAGAATAAAATTCCATTTCGATAGACAATCCTCAAAATCATGGATAAACAACCCTAATCTCATTGGTTCCTCAAGTTAACTGATGGTTAACACCCGCCTCTTTATTTTCTCGTTTACTAATCAGGTGGGGCCCACAATGATCTACTACTGATATTACATCTCACCTACTCGTTGATATACAAATAACAAGAATTCTTAGATTTCTTCTTCATCGGAGTACCTTGTCATCAGAGTACCTCCACTCATAGTCCACTCTGATAATTTATTCTCCAACGAACAATGGAGATCTAATAATTGTTCCAACTCAATGGTTTAGATGATGACCTAAAGGTATACATGCCCAACTAAGCCCACTCTCATCTAGAACATTCAAAAGTTGACATGCAACCATGATAGATCTACGGATATTGTTTCATTTCACTCACTCTTTGATAAATGGATATTGCTAGCTCTCGAAGTCCCTCATCGATAGACTATATTCACTATAGGTAATACAGTCCACTCCGACCATTGCTTCTATGACGAATGATGGATATATACTTTAATTTAACAACTGAGATGATGTCCTAAAGGTATTCACGCCCAATTAGGCCCACTCTCATTCGACACAATCAAAGGCTAACACACATGACCACACACTAGCTACCACTCTGGCATTCTCGACACCTTGGCCACAAAGATCTCACAACATGTCACCCTGACATCAGTCTCCTTCCTCCTCAAAATGGATCATCATAGATCCAATGACTGAGGTAGATCCTCTGATGGATCTATGGTCCTTGGACCTATGTGTCATCGGACTTCGTTCTCAATTATTCCACCCATATCTTTGATGGATCTAATGGTCATTGTTTTACCTCATACAACAATTAATATTTACTCTGAGGTTCAAATCTGCACAATAGTTAAGGTTCCAACCTTTCATCCTCGAAACAAATCTTACAAGATCCAATGGTTTATGTCTATCCAATTACCCCCGAAAGATTGATGGTTCCTATTAAGTTAGAACCTTCCCCGTTGGATTCCTTGTGAAACCTTGCACTCAAACAAAATGATCTATAATTTTTAGAGACCATTCTCTGATAGATCAAAAACTATTGTTGACTCAAATTCTCCCTCATCATCGGATTCCATGTCACCTTGCATGCTATGACCAATGGTACAAATTTTTTTGATACCACTCACCAATAGATCAACAACTGTTATTGACTCTAAAATTCTCCCATTGGAGTTCCAATACAACTTCACACTTTGTCACTTCAATGGCCTTGTCATCCAACCAACGATCCATATTTTCTATACGCCAAATCAACAACTACGATTTCCTCCTACTCAAACAAAAATTTTACTTCATGGTAACAATCTGATTTAGGAATTATCCATTTCAGGACTTCAATACCTTTTATATATCCTTCCTCTTTCCTTCATTCACAAGGTAAACAAAAAGAACTCTATCAGGATTTCATTAACACATAGTTATCTTTGTTCACAGAGGCTCATCAATGCACAGGGACATTCTTCTGTTGGATTACTGAGAGGGGGGTGAATCAGTAATAACATAATATTAATCCTTTTTCTTCAAATGTTATATCAATGTAGAATTATTATCCAATAATGAGCAGTAATAAATAAACAATCACACACATACATAGTACACTAGTGTTTTATGTGGAAACCCAAATCGGGAGAAAACCATGGTGTTATCACCCCATAATTTATGGGAATCAGTGTTCTGAATATTATTTATTTAGTTCAGGCGTAGGTGTTCGCTCATGATGCATGGAGAAGGCGGAGGAAAATGCCCGATAGTGACCAAGCACAAGATAAATGTTTGCGCCCGAACTTCAAAGCGATTTTTGGTGCAATTTTTAGCAAAAAGGTGGATTGGTTCGAAATGACAAAAGTTTAATGCTGGTGGGCAAAGACAAAGTGGGTTGTTCGCCGAAATTTGGTGAATTTGGAAAAAAATTAAAAATGGCCCCTCGGCCTTTATGCACAGTTGGGCTTGTTTATAAAAATTTAAATATTTTAAAAAAATTCTAAGTGGCCTAGAGCCAACCTCCGAGACCGAGGATAAGCACCGTTTCATGCCCCAAGAGAAAACACACGAAGTAGTGCCAACGCCAATGCCCACACCAAACCCTAACGCCCAAGCCTCGGTCTTGGGCTTGGGCTTGGGCTCACTACATCGATCACCTTTGCAACCATCGGCATATAACAAGACTTGTTTATGTTTTCCTCTCGTGAATGTGGGATATCGCCCACAGAGAATAAAAAAATATATATAACACGCTGTGTTTAAACCCTATGACAGGTGTTGAAACAGAGTCAAGGTGTCCAAACACATGTAGAGAAGGTTATGCAGCGCACAACACGAGAGACCTTTTCTTGCTGGCTTCAACTGAAAATTTCAATTGAAGAAGAATCCGTCCTGATGCAGCCAGGTTCAGCCGTGTGGATGTAACCAGGGTCTGGTGATGGTCATATCTTTTTCCTGAGAGCCGAAGAGATGTTCTTATATTGGAGGTTCAGGACTCCTAGGGAAATGCTGATGGTCGAGATCGGATCAAGATTGCTTCCATAACGGATGACCCAAATGAAAAAGTTTGCTGGTGGCCTATTTACAATGAACTAGAACATGAATGTGTAGGAAAGGTGCAACTCTTCATAAGTTGTCTGACTGTCTGGAGGTAGTTTAAAGATAAAGATATGATGTTGTTTAAATCTTCAACATAGACGTGCTAAATTACATGTATGAAGAAGGAGGACATTAAGATTGAGTTCAAGAGCGGCGTGCTTAACATTAGCCGGGAATAGCGGAAGGAGGAGATCGACAGGCTCTGATTATACCATGTTTCCAAGCTATTGTAACGGAGACACACTTAAGTCTATCAGTATATAGCAGTAAAAAAACCACTGAACACCTGGTACTGAGTTCATAAACATGACATATGTCACACTGGCCATTTGATTTAGAGTTTGTCTATAAATTCCAATATAGTCAAGTGGTCATGAAAATTCATTTTACCATAGCATAAAAGCTGAAGCCACAGTGAATTTGAAGAATGGCCAAAGCCCAGTGAAGGCTTTTGATGAGAAACAATTCCATGTATCCTTACAACGTAGACTCCAGAGTACATACAAGAACATTGCAATGGTGAGAATGTACCAGGACAGGCTCAGAGTTAATGAGGCTCCTCGCAGGTCCCATCCCAGTTTGTAAACAACCACCCAACTTAACAGGACATGTAGCACAATAATGGCTACAGAAATGTAGGCAAAAGGAGTCACTATATTGTAGGCCATCAAAAACCTTTGCAGGGATTCGAAGAGCTAAGCGCAAAGGCAAATATCTGAGGAATAAAGTCCTTTAGCAAAAATACCTCCATTCTCAGCCATTGCTTTGGTTTGTCCCATAACATGCAGTGCATGCTCTGAGAAAGAGTAGAGAAAACTCAGGAGCACAAAAAATCCTGTCAATATGATCATAGATTGTTGGCATATAAGCAAAAGCATACAGTGCTATAAGTGTCACGAAAGATGAGGTTAATGTGCTTAAAGGGTTAATGTCAGATTTTTCATATAAGATTGGAGATCTCATGGAAATGATGTTATAGATACCAATTTTACAGAGATACAGATTAAAAATCATTCCAACTACAAATCGCTGAGGATGGCTTTCACAGTGCACTTCTGAACACGATAAGCTTGGATCTTCGAAGTGATGGAATTAGATTTGGCTGGCATAAACAGTCAGATGGTGAGAGTTACCATCAGTTTACAATTGGATCATGGTCCTCCAAGTGGACGAGATGATAACCTCCTATATTCAGCCTATGCAGAGTATAAACTACTATCTGCAATGCAAAAAATAGAGCACCTAGCTAAGCAAGTAACAGAGATAAAGGCTTCAGCTATCAAATTTTCTGATGCAATAGAAAGGTTCTCATCTCAAACATAATCTATCAACAGACAAAGATGTTGCTCGTGGTGTAATGATTATTGAAACCGGGACATGCATTTCGCCAGGTTCACCAGAGAGTGCTAGATTAATCTTGTAACAAGTGGCAAGTGGGAGTTTCAGCTTTCTAGAATCCGAGGCATCAGTTGAGTATTTTCAGCAGACATGGAATTCGTTTAGATGGAACACATGGCAGCAGTTAGAGGAGGGGGCAGAGTACCTTTCTTTTTCCAGGCAGAGGACCAGCAACCTAAGGGACAAGTGGCTATCTTTTCCCATATTTGAGGGACAGGCATCAACAACCTTCAACAAGAAACTGAACAAACCTCCGGCGTTTAGTCTTATCGCCAACAAATCATTAAACCTCCTCCCATATGCCAGATGTCAAAGCAAACAAGTCACCAAATTCAGTTTTCATTCAGTTTACTGTTGGAAACAATCTACAGGTGGCAAAGCATTCCTGTCTAAAAAGATTCGACTCAGTTGCCAGCAAGCCTCAACAACTCCAGATGTCGAGCAGCAGATACCAAATCCAGTTTCCAGTCAGTTTGCTATTCGATTTGTTTGGGGAAGCAATTGACAGGTGTTTGTTTTGTAACTATTTACTATTCTTAGAAAATAGAATTAAGGCCCGAATCTTTGAAGGCTGGGGGGATTTTTCATTATAAATACACTTGTAAAAGACTAAGTGAGGGTTCGACTGGGGATGACATTAGAGGGCTCGACCTGTGGAATGTTTTCCATTTGGTTAGAGTGTGTTTCAGCAGTAGATGTTTTTCTGATTAGAGGCTTGACCTGTGTGAGAGGTCCAGGCCTGTAACTTTTATTTCTTTTATTTGCTGGAGCTGAGGGCTGTGTTTTTAACTAGAGAATGTCTCTGTATTTCTTTTATGAATGATCAATGATGGACTAGCTTTTCTACAAGATTCTTGTGTAGTGATATTGCTGGATTTTTCTCTTTGTTAAATGATTTCACTGTCATCTCTTTCCATTTGTTTTCTATTCTTATTATCAGGAGGAGAATAGGAGGGGCAGAATTTATTATCAGATACTCTGCCCTTTAACTTCTGATAATCTTTATATTGATCTTCTAAAACGCTAGCTTAGGGATTCTTAAGTGCTCCTTTGCCTGTCTTTTCCTCACCTATTTCCCTCCTCACGCCGATGCCATCAACACTCAATTCGATCCAGTATTGCTGCTACCTTGCCTTGTGAAAGAGTTGTGTCCATATCTGAGAATTTAATCACCTTGTTTAAAACGTAGACCCCATTTTCCCAATGGCTCTCTTTACTATCCCAAACTAACCACCTGAAAATCAAAAACCCTATATTTACCTTGCTTTATAACTAGCCTAACACCAGTCCTATTGCCCAAACAAAGTTAAATTTGAAAGAGAGATCCCTCTCTGAGTCTTGGAGGGCTAGATCCAAGACTCGAAGTGGTTCGAGGTTACCTCTGTGTTTTCCTCAGCAGCCTTAGGCAAATTACAGAGTGCTAACACATGGAATGCTTTTTCTTATATGTTTTGAAGAATTACATTCATTGGAAGCACCAACTTCCTTTGTTTTCCAGCTGCAACTGGAAGGAGGCTCCAACCCCCTAGTTTCTCAGGCTACAACCTGAGGGAATCTCCAAATCCCCAAATCTCTGGTTACAACTAGAAGGAGGCTACAACCCCCAATGTTCTCCGGCTACAACCGGAAGGTGGCTACAACCACCTGTCCTTGCCCCGTCCTGCCACCCTGAAGTAGAAGTAGAATGATGGAACCATTGTCACACTATCATTGTGAGATATACCACTGTAAACCTGTACCAATAAATCTGAACCATGCATCAACCATGCATCAACTTGTACCTCAACCTGTAATCAGTCTGTGCCACAAAAAAAGTGCATCAACCATGCACCAACCTGCAATCAACATGTACCATAAACAAGTGCATCAACCATGCACCAACCTGTAATCAACCTGTACCATAAACAAGTGCATCAACCATGCACCAACCTATAATCAACCTGTACCATAAGAAAGTGCATCCAACCATGTGCCAAGTATGTACCAATCATGTGTCAACTACTCATCAACTATGACTCATCAATATGTACCAACATCATCAACTATACACCTCATGTATGTGTGCCAACTCATCAACTACTTGTCTCAACCATGTACTCAACATGTACCTCAACCAAAAGCCCTCATCAATTTCATCATCCAAATCTGATTTGTAGCTCTATAATAGGCCTGGTGTATATGATCACATTACTGCAAACCTTATTTAACTTTAAAAACAAGAGACTATCATTTTCATCAAACTTTTCTTTAGTCTCACATGCCTAGTTTTGGATTAGTCAACAACCCTAACTTGAAGTAATCATAACTTTGAACCTGTAATTTATAAAGATCTGAAACTGATATACAATGTTCTTTAGTGTGTTTTATGCAATTCCTCCAAGTGGCACTACTTGGAACCTCTCAAAAAAGGAGTTATAGCAAAAATGGCATACCTTGCTGAATTCTGGCTTATTCTAGAGAGCGACCTTGTAGAGCGTGCCCCGCACAAAATGTTTGATGAAATGATCTGAAACTGTTACAAAGAATACTAAATATTGTACCCTAACCAAAAACATTAGTCTCACTAACGTTTGATCTGTTATGAATAATTTATGACGTTTGTACCCGAAAAACTTGATTTTGACTAGTTTCAAGACTGGCCACAAACCCTATTTTCCACAGAGTGTAACTCCCAAAATACAATGACCCACAAGATAAATTTTTAACCACAGATACTTGGATATGTTTTCTCACTTGCATAGAAATTTCAGGATCTGAATCATTATATAAACAAAGTTATAGCGAAAATGGTGAGATGACCTGAAAATAACATACCTTAGAAAGCACCATCAAAAGAATTTATCCTTCCTTGCATTTCAGCCTTCTTTTCTTCACTTTCCTCAGAATTTCAGCTTAGATATCATTTTTATACCTTAGAAACCTATATATATTCAATATTCTCAAGTGTGTTATTAATGAGAGATCCTTGCCTCTTATTTATACTCTCCAAGTAGCTTCCTTAAAAACATCTTCTAGGTCACTTGGCCCCACTTTCCTTATTTTAGGGTTGGGTCCACTTCTAATTTCTCCATTAAAATTATTATTGAAATAATTTAT
>ML777020.1:621387-649851 GCA_009831015.1 Picea engelmannii | reverse complement strand
AAGACAATGTTCCGTCTCCACCCCTTACCAGAGGGCGAAAGACCAATAAAGCGCACAGAGAAAAGGAGGCGGCCTCCAACATTTCTTCAGGATCTCAGAAAAAGCTGGACCCCTTCATTAAGGGGAAATTTTCATCCCCCTCGGTTTAATGCTTTGCTTTTGTCTTCTACTCTGCTCACAATTTGTGAGAATTTATTCATGTATGCAATTTTCGTCATTCTCCCGAACTAGTGTAAGAAGTGAATGGGATGGGTTTCCCAAGACGTTCACAAGAAGGTTGGCAGCACTGTTAGAGGTCACCAACCTTCTTTAGATATGTAATCTTCTGATTCAGGTCTGCCTGAAAACCGATCAATGCAACATAACCGTTCTAGTTAAAAAAAAAAAAAAAAAACCAGCAAGGAATTAGAACAAATCATCAATTATTTGAAGACTCAACTCAAAGAAGCTAAAATAATTGAAGAGGTCATAAGTAAACAAATCAATGAAAAACAATAAGACTGTGAAAAACTAGAGGTTGAAATTGTTTTTCTAAAAAGGGAACTTGAGAAAGGAACCAACCAATTAAGATTCGAAAACACTTCAAAAATCTTGGATAATATTCTTAACAATCAAAGATCATGAAGCAATAAGACAGGACTAGGTTATGATCAAAAGAAAACTAACAAAGGATCTAACTCTACATCTCAAGAAATTCATAAAAATACAAAACGTTATGCAATTGCCCTTCAGATTTCTTTTAAAAAGGAAGAAAACAACACTAGCAAATTTGGGTCATTTTGCGACAGTTATTTTGATGCTCTGGTGACGTTATGTCGTGGATATTGCAACGAATCTTGAGTACCTCAAACGTCGTATCATAGAATGTAGCAATTTCGACGAACTTGAAATATCGTCGCAAGCGCGACGACCATAGGGAACTTCTCACAATTGAGAAAAAAAAAAGAAATATCGTTGCCAATACGACGATATAGGAAAACTAAGTGAAACCAACTTGTCGTCGCAATTGCGATGACCATTTTTTGTGGTCTATATAGAAAATTCTTCAAAGGATTTTTTACTGTCGTCGAAATTGCGATGACATCTTTTCTTGATTTATATAAAAACATTTGACGTGGGAATTTTTGTTTTCGTCGAAAGTGAGATGACATTTTTTCTTTTTTATATAGCAAATTCGTCGCAGAATTATTATTGTCATCGCAATTGAGACGACAACTTTTCTTGATTTATATAGCAAATTTGTCACTATATTATTTATTGTTGTCGAAATTGAGACGACATCTCTTCTTATTTTATATAGCAAATTCGTCGCAGGAATATTATTGTCGTCGCAAGTGAGACAAAAAAATTTCTTGGTTTATGTAGAAAATTTGTCACAGGAATTGTTATTGTCGTCGAAATTGAGACAACACCTTTTCTTGTTTTATATAGCAAATTCATCGCAGGAATTTTTATGGTCATCGAAATTGAGACGAAAATATTTATTTAAAAAAAAAATTATTTATTTTTGGGCTAATTGTATGCTCTCAATATTGAAGGTATATATTCTCTTTATGTATATCTATGTGCATAAGTGTATTTAGTACTAACATAATGTTTTACAAGACAATTCATGAATGCTACATTAACATGCATTTTCTATAAGATCCTAAAGTATTCATGCTCAAGTCTTAAAGGGAAATAAATGTACAATTCATGAATGCTACATTAACATGCATTTTCTATAAGATCCTAAAATATTCATCCTCCAGTACCAAAGGGAAATAAGTACCAAAGGGAAATAAATGTAATGAACATTCACTAAACTACTTCTCTCAACAAAGAACTATGATAATCCTCCAAAGAAACCATATTTTCGTATGCATTCAATATGTTGATTAAGTTGATTCCATAAAATTGGTAGCAAGTAGCATTAACATGGAGCTTTCTGCTTCTCATTGCATTGACTACACTTTAGGGCATTAACTTGGTGGTAGCTTGGACTTAACCATGAGGTTTTTGTTTTCTTGTTTATCATTTCTTTGTTCAAGAGTTTATCATGTAATTACAATAATGATCTAAGGAAACCACCATTCTAGAATAAAAATCTCAATTGACAAGTTATGTTAGCTATAAGTAACCATGAATGTATGTGTGAAAAATAATAATGATATCATTGAGTGGAACATAGTTTTGGAACAACATATTTTGTACAATATTTTCTACACAAGGCTTTCATAATTTTAGGTGGAAATTGCATATTATCATTACCATATTAATAATTATCAATAGAAAACAATGACATTATTTATATGCATATCCCTCTTTCGATACTAAAAGTTTATATATGGCGAATATTTCTTGAAATTAGCTCTAACATTTCATAATCTAATTGTACACCTACTATAATGAAGCTATATATTTTGTTTATGTATAGTTGTATTCTAACATGTTTATTTATGAAAATATCCAACCATGCTACAATAACATGGGTTTTCTACAAGAGCTTTACATCTTCACTTTCAAGTAAGTACAAGGCAATAACTATATGGTGATCTACTAAAATACTTATATCGCACAAATAAAAAGAAGTATGTTATTTTTTTCAAAGTAGACATACACTGTTTTTCTTTTTTTAATTTTTTTATAGACATAAACCAATACGCTTCTAGCCATATAAGATTTCATACCAATCAAAACCTATAAGTAGAAGGAAATAACTATAAAATCCATTCACTAAACTACTTCTCTCACAAAAATAAAAAGAAACACTTTCTTTTGTCAAAGTAGACTAGATATGGGATTTAATTTGTATAGAGATAAATCCATACACATATGGGCACATAGGATTTGATAGCAATGAAAATATATAAACAAAAGGCTTAACTATAAATATGAATGATTGAACTAGAATTTTGACATAATTCAAAACAATTATGGTATTTCTTCAAAATAGTAATATAGGTTCAATGTAGAATAAATTGAACGTTTTTCAATACAAACATGTCATGGTCGTCAAAATCCCAATGCAAATAGAAACAAGGGGGAAAACACCATAAATAAAAAAGGTTATTGGGATTGAAATCATTAGGATCAAATTCTATAGGAGTCCATGAAATTCAACCAATTCTATAAGAAGGTCAACATGAATATCCACTAGGTTTGATAGGAATCTTTGTAATTTTTCTAAGCCCAGGTTCTATAATTTTGGTAGAAGCATAGGAA
The DNA here is from genome assembly GCA_009831015.1 of Picea engelmannii. Taxonomy (NCBI): domain Eukaryota; kingdom Viridiplantae; phylum Streptophyta; class Pinopsida; order Pinales; family Pinaceae; genus Picea; species Picea engelmannii. The sequence goes on along the minus strand of ML777020.1, from coordinate 646,647 downwards.
AATCTAGTTAACACTAGGCACCTTGAAAAATAAAAACCATGTCTTAAGAAAGATAAAGGGAACTAGTAAGGTTGAATCAAATTTCATGATAAATGTATATCATATTACCACATGTATTGATTCTATAAGGACCATCCACTAAATTGATTCTCTTCCATAGGTAAAAGTAGCATAAACCCTAAGATGATTAAATATAGTATAAGTATATAGAAAATTCTAAGTAATGACATAACCGAAGTTAACCTCAAGATAAGGTAAACAATGTAAGTGTCCTTGAGGAAAGACTGAGGAGTATAGATTGAGTAAGAATAATTTGAATCATGTATTATATTAGCAAAAATACATGTATTAAATCAGAAAATCTAAAACTATCCATAATTTTCTGTTAAAACAAGGTATTTTCTGCTGAAGTGGCCCTGTTTGACCAGCATTGACCAGACACTGGGAAAAATCAGATCTAGAACCTGATAGATAGTCATCCATAATCGTACATCAAGGATCATGACACATGTCTCTGATTTCTCCCAGATGTATTGGAAGTACACGAACCTTGGAGCAATTACGAGATTTTGTCAAATATTGTAATTTCTAATAAATTTTTAATTTTAATGCTCAAAATTCAAAAATTCAATTCTTAAGCTAAGGAATGATAAATGTAACTTGCATAGGTTGTTTTATGGAAAATGTTCATATGAATATATGTCTAGGCCTAGAGGGTAAGATCCTTCTAACACTATTATTATGGTTAGATAAATTGGAACATTATTTATGTTGGCCAAATTTATATTGGTTACTTTATTGGGAGGATTACCTACATTGGAAAAGAAGCATTGACATTCTAGAGGAGGGAATTTATCCCTAGAAAACATAGGGTAGATTGGATTCTTTCATGGAGGCATGTATTTGACTTGGGGATGCCTTGGTTGCGATAGTGTTCATGTAACTGGAGTGGAACCAATGGAGCATGTGGCTTAGTAAGTGGAGTGGAACCAATGGAGCATGTAGTTTAGGAGGACTGATGGAGTCCTTGGATGCTTGATAACCATTGCATAATCGCATACCTCTTCAATTATTTTTCCATCAAAATCAACCCACAAAAATTTGGAATTGGTTCTTCATACTCCAGAGATCATCATGGGGAAATGCATGGAGGTAAAAAAGGCCCACCATTGGTATGTGAGTAACTTGGTAAAAAATATGGGGTGGTTGGGATGGGCAGGGGAGGGGATGTCATCATGGACCCTGGAGGAACAATTGAAACTTATTTTGCATGGGGACTTGGTTTTTTTTCCAACAACCAAGCAAAAGCTTATGCACTTTGGAAAGGATTGAAAATTTCTAAAGGTTCACGTGCTCAATTGTTGGTTGTAGTGAGAGATTCAAATACACTCATTAACCATATGGAATTCATTGTGTGCTAAAATAGTCTCATTCAAATTCAAGGTTGTTTTCTTGTTGAGTTGACAAAACAAGAATTATTTGGTCTAGAGGCAAGCAAATACCATATGGTAGAGTATAGGATATATGTTTATGGAAGGAAACTAAGTGAACGAGACCAATTTTCAAGATGGTTTGTTAGCAATGACATATGCAAGTTATGTTTTATTTGTTTTAATATTTTAAATTCACCTAGGTATTTCTAGACCTAAAGTGTTATTAAATCCTCCATAAATAAATGTGGGTATAATCCAAAGGTCATGCAATCTACAAAACATAAAGTATTGAATCATATGTATGTTGAAACTTACAATTTTATTAAATTAAATTAAGAGACGTGTCAATCCCATGGAGAAAACCATTACAAATCCTAAAACATGATATGTGAAGAATGATCAACTCAATTGGCACAAAATTTATATGAAATCCATTTAAACTTCACTTCAAATCTAGAAGTCAACACTTAGATATATTTTGATGAAAAAGATAATGACATATATTTTTAATCCATATGTGCAAGAATGTCATGTGTCATCTCCTGAAGGTATCACTTGTCTTGTTAACTCTAAATTGATGAAATCATCAATGATATGTGGCAACCTATGATTGGTCCATGCCTCAACAAGATGACTTGATAACATCACCATGATGACGTGGATATATATGAACCTGTTGTGCATTACTCTCTAATAATTGCATGTTTCTAACTAATTTATACAATGTTGATTTCACTATACTATATGGTAGGGTCTACTAATCCTACCATGAGTTATATAATGTCAAGAGAAGAGGTTCTCTGATGAGGTGTATTATGCAAAAATACCCTTTTAGTACAACTATTGTCATGTTGTTCATCACACTTTATGTGATTTCCTTCACACTTTTAGAACAACTATTGTCATGTTGTTCATCACACTTTATGTTAGTTGACAATTGTTGACAATACGAGTCCAAGTTTCCAAATCTCAAATCATAAACCCTAAGATGATTGAATATAGTAAAAGTATATAGAAAATTCTAAGTGTTGACATAACCTAAGTTAACCTCAAGATAAGGTAAACAGTGTAAGTTTCCTTGAGGAAAGCCTGAGGACTATAGCTTGAGTAAGAATAATTTGAGTCATGTATTAAATAAACAAAAATACATGTATTAAATTAGAAAATCTAAAACTGTCCATAATTTTCTACTAAAATAGGGTATTTTCTACTGAAGTCGCCTTGTTTGAACAACATTGACTAGACACAGGGAAAGCTCAGATCTCGAACCTGATAGATATTCATCCATCCTTGTACATAAAGGATCATGATACATGTCTCTGATTTATCCCAGTTGTCCTAGAAGTACACGAACCTTGGATCAATTACGGGATTTTGTCAAATCCTATAATTTCTAATAAATTTTTAATTTTAATGCTGAAAATTCAAAAATTCAATTCTTAAGATAAGGAATGATAAATGTACCTTGCATAGATTGTTTTATAGAAAATGTTCATATGAATCTATGTCTAGGCCTAGAGGGTAACTTCCTTCTAACACTATTATGATGGTTAGATAAATTGGGACATTATTATGTTGGCCAAATTTATATTGGTTTCTTTCTTGGGAGGATGACCTACATTGGAAAATAAGCATTGACATTATAGAGGAGGGAATTGAGCCCTAGACAACATAGGGTAGTTTGGATTCTTTCATGGAGGCATGTATTTGACTTGGGGGTGCCTTGGTTGCGATAGTGTTCATGTAATTGGAGTGGAACCAATGGAGCATGTGGCTTAGTAAGCGGATTGGAACCAATGGAGCATGTAGCTTAGGAGGACTGATGGAGTCCTTGGATGCTTCATAACCATTGCATAAGGCCGTACCTCTTCAATTATTTTTCCATCAAAATCAACCCACAAAAATTTGGAATTGATTCTTCATACTATAGAGATCATCATGGGGAAATGCAAGGAGGGAAAAAAGTCCCACCATTGGTATGTAAGTAACTTGGTAAAAAATCTAGGGTGGTTGGGATGGACAGGGGAGGGGGTGTCATCATGGACACTGGAGGAACAATTGAAACTTATTTTGCATGGGGACTTGGCGTTTTTTCCAACAACCAAGCAAAATCTTATGCACTTTGGAAAGGTTTGAAAATTTCTAAAGGTTGATGTGCTCAATCATTGGTTGTAGTGAGAGATTCAAATACAATCATTAACCATATGGAAATCATTGTGCGCTAAAATAGTCTCATTCAACTTCAAGGTTGTTTTCTTGTTGAGCTGACAAAGTAAGAATTATTTGGTCTAGAGGCAAGCAAATACTAGATGGTAGAGTATATGATATATGTTTATGGAAGAAAACTAAGTGAACAAGACCACTTTTCAATATGGTTTGTTAGAAATGACATATGCAAGTTATTTTTTATTTGTTTCAATATTTTAAATTCACCTAGTTATTTCTAGACCTAAAGTGTTATTAAATCCTCCATAAATAAATGTGGGTCTATTCCAAAGGTCGTGCAATCTACAAAACATAAAGTATTGAATCCATATGTATGTTGAAACTTAAAATTTTATTAAATTCAATTAAGAGACGTGTCAATCCCATGGATAAAACCATGCCAAATCCTAAAACATGATATGTGAAGGATGATCAACTCAACTGGCACAAAATTTATATGAAATCCATTTAAGCTTCACTTCAAATCTAGAAGTCAACACTTAGATATATTTTGATGAAAAAGAGAATGACATATATTTTTAATCCATATGTGCAAGAATGTCATGTGTCATATCCTAAAGGTATCACTTGTCTCCTTAACTCTAAATTGATGACATCATCAATGATATGTGGAAACCTATGATTGGTCCATGCCTCAACAATATGACTTGATAACATCACCATGATGATGTGGATATATATGAACACGTTGTGCATTACTCTCTAATAATTGCATGTTTCTAACTAATTTATACAATGTTGATGTCACTATACTATATGGTAGGATCTACTAATCCTACCATGAGTTATATAATTTCAAGAGAAGAGGTGCTCACATGAGGTGTATTATGAAAAAATACCCTTTTAGTACAGTTATTGTCATGTTGTTCATCACACTTTATGTGATTTCCATCACACTTTTAGAAAAACTATTGTCATGTTGTTCATCACACTTTATGTGAGTTGACAATTGTTGACAATCCGAGTCCAAGTTTCCAAATCTCAAAGCATAAACCCTAAGATGATTGAATATAGTATAAGTATATAGAAAATTCTAAGTGTTGACATAACCTAAGTTAACCTCGAGATAAGGTAAACAATGTAAGTGTCCTTGAGGAAAGATTGAGGAGTATAGATTGAGTAAGAATAATTTGAGTCATATATTAAATCAACAAAAATACATGTATTAAATTAGAAAATCTAAAACTGTCCATAATTTTCTGCTAAAACAAGGTATTTTCTACTGAAGTGGCCATGTTTGACCAGGGTTGACTAGACACTGAGAAAGCTCAGATCTTGAACTTGATAGATATTCATCCATACTTGTACATCAAGGATCATGACACATGTCTCTGATTTCTCCCATATGTCCTGGAAGTACACAAACCTTGGAGCAATTGCGAGATTTTGTCAAATCTTGTAATTTCTAATAAATTTTTAATTTTAATGCTGAAAATTCAAAAATTCAATTTTTAAGTTAAGGAATGATAAATGTACCTTGCATAGGTTGTTTTATGGAAAATTTGCATATGAATCTATGTCTAGGCCTAGAGGGTAACTTCCTTCTAACACTATTATTATGGTTTTATCTCATGGGTGAGTTACAAGTTTGCTTATTAATGGTAGATGGATTGAATTGATCTAGTGTGCTTGTATGATCTCATTCTATTAATATTTATATGAATGATAAGTATGCAGTTGGGATTTTGAAGGGTAAGTATGCAGGTGGAACTCACATTTTTCATGCCATCTGATTTATCAATATTGTTGTCAATGTTGATTGAATCAATCACTAACTCCAACCAACATTATACATCACCAAGTCCCATGAATAGGTGTTTATGAACATTGAGCATTGGAAAACAAAAAACTTAAGGGAGAACATAATATGCCACATCATCTTACAGTAAAAAATCTTAAAAAAAAAATTATTAAATGAATAATAGTTGTTTACACCATTATCTGTCCTTGGATTTTGAATTTAGGTATATAAGGAAATGAAGGAAAATTTCATGACGCAAGAGAAGAAAATGATTTATACCTTTTAGGAAATGATTTTTGGATCGTGGAGGTGACCACCCTTCAAACCTGCATTTTTAAAAGACATTAAAAGGTTAAATGATGTAATAATAGCTAAACATCTATGAGGAAATAATCATGTACAAGTGCAAAGGAAGGCTACTAGGTGGGATTGAAACAAGAGAACTCTTAGCTGACACATACACAATACATAAGATAAGACGCCATGTAAAACTCAAGTGCACCACTATCTAAGGGAGTTTTAGCCTTTGGAATACATTGTGCAAGAAGATTATAGATGAAGTCTACCTAATACAATATCATCCCATGCTTGAGCACCCCATGCATAATCAAAATCCATCTTAACCATATGTATCTAGTGCCTCGTCTACCATACAAGAGGTTCAAGAGAATTGCTAATGCTTGAAGTTCCATTTGCAATTTTTTTATTAAGTGTACCTTACTTGTGGTAGTTTGGAATGGATTAACTAAAAGCCACCACGCCTTCACAATATTATAAACACCATACATTTTTCTAAAATTTTGCAACCACCAAAGGCTTACTGACATTGTGGGAGGTGAGAACTCATACATCATTTGAAGAGTATCAACGCCATATTGCTTGATTATGTCATCGCTCTATGATTTCAATGTTCAACTTGTTACATCTGCATTCTCAATCAAGGTATTTATCATGTTTATGCATGGAAACAATTCCTCTTTGTATCCCACCTTGTGGAATCACAAGACCTTAACATTGAAATCTTTGGATTCTTGTCCTTGGCTTATTTTTCTGCTCGCAATGATTTGTGGAAGGTTCAACATCATTGTACATATCATAGAGGAATGAATAATTAGGCTTTGAGGCAATGTTGAGTAGCAACACCATGTCCATGATACAATGAAAAGACACAATGAAAAGAATGGTAATGCTCTTTTTCATGTGAGACACAATGAAAAGAATGGTAATGTTCTTTTTCATGTGAGACACAATGAAAAGAATGGTAATGCTCTTTGTCATGTGAGACACAATGAAAAGACACAATGAAAATAAGGGTAATGCTCTGAAAAAATATTATAAAATGATTGACATGGACATTTCCAACCCCTCATGTTTAATCCTTAAAACTTATTATTGCATCTTCCCAAAAATTTCTTTTTGCATGTTGCACCAAGTTTAAAGTTTACACATTGCGTGGAAAAAAATGCTTGCCACATGTCACATGTCACAAGACTTTCAAAGTTGCATATATCATGTCACAAGATTTTGGAAGTTGCATATTGCATATTCAAGTTCTATTTGTTGCTTAGACTCCATATCCCAAGCACAAGGCACCAGTTCTTGCTTGCATTCTCACATCTTGAATCAAGGAGTATTGAATCAATATATACCAAGTCTTATAAGAGAAGCTCAAATTATCATTAAGTGTATGACAAAATTACATTCACAGATATATACAAGCCATAGAAATAGCCTTGTGTATATTATTAGATGAAAAAGTACCCATAATGTCGATGCATTATATGCATCATTACATGTTCAACTATATAATGTACATCTAACTGTCTTATAAAATTATTACATGACATCATGAATTTCTTTTAGTCTTCTTTTGTGCTTTCCAGTTCTTAAGAAATTCATCCATCTCCATGTCTTCGTTTAATGGGTGCTCTTCAACAGTTGATGTTGTTTAAGTCCTTTCACGTCAAGTACGTCTCGTCTCATACCCATGGCATGGATGCTGCTATGAGGGGCCATTACCTAAAAAAAAAAAGTATTAAATTTATATGGCCAATTTTTAAATATCATTGAAGTAGTTCATTAATATTAAAAAAAACTCAGTAATGCAATTATTTACCTGGTCCTCTAATCGACACTATTGGAATGGCTGTCGACCTGTTCACCTAATCTTCAGGTTGAGGAGGATCATCTATGACATTCTCTACCATTGAAACGTCAAAATTTATAAGTACAAAATTATTAAGTATATGACTAATATATAGACATTTTACCGTCGTGGGCCTCAGTCACAGGAACATCTTGGGGCTGTACCTCACTGGGATGGGGATTTTGGGGAGCACCATGATCTTTTGGCTACGTTGCCCTATCAATGCTCTATTGTCTAGTACTAATGGTTTCATTGATAATGTTGCTCCCCTGATTAAAACAAAGTAAGACTTTAAACTATGGACGATATCAAACATTTACGTATTTTATAAGTAACGAAAGGTTAATGTGGATTGATTTTTATTTACCTTATCCCGCAAATTGGATCTTGGGGTCTACCCCATGCTTTTCCTATGATTAACCATGTATTTATAACCGTACTTGTAACCAAGCTGGAGGTCTTCCTCCATGGTTTCAGTTCCGAAGTCATCGCCCTGCATTGCATAAGGGTATGGTTTTTTAATGTTTTTGGCTGTAATTACCTTAAAGTTGTAAGGTGATACAAATAATATTCTTAAGATGTTTGGGTACTTACGATTCGTGACTGTAACCTTGAGTAGCCACCCTGACCTAGCTTGTGTTGGCCATGTTTAGCAATCTTTTCTTTGGTTGCCTTCGAAGTGTCAGGCAACCTATCATCAAAATTTTCAAGTATGTTATATATAACCACACTTTTATTTAGATCTAAAGAAAAATAAAGCTGGTATTGAATTCAAAAAATTGTAATTTACCTTGGTGTACCAGTTATTTGTTCTCCTGATTTTTTAAAAATATTCTCTTTTGCATCATCAATGATCACCTTCCAATCCCTCTCTATAATTGAGGGAGGACACTCATACTTAGGATTTCCTGCCAAGTTGAATCTATAAGAATCCCGCATATATTTTAAATATTCACCCACTATAGATGTGACCACTTTTCTATTGAACATGTCTACACCAAAGAGGCCTTCAAGATAATTCATAAGCTCCTTTTTGAGGTTTGAATTATGGAAATTCCACCTCATGCGTAAGGTTTCCCCAAAAATAGACAAGGTCTTGCTCTCTAGGTGCCTATAAAAAAGGTCATTTCCTACACACAAAAATATATGATCATTAATTTAAAATTAATAATCTAGATGATTTCTGTATGAGGACAACCTTAAACGATTAAAATATGAATTAAAACTATCAGGGAGTCTTGATTCTTTTAATGGAAGTCCATTATTGTCGACCAAAAATGTGCACGGAAGGGTCCCCATGCTTGTCACATGTATAGCTTTAGGAAATGAAACCATCTCAACCACATCACTATGATCCTCATCTTTGCCACCATCTCTAGACTCTGATCGAGGTGTGGGTTCCTGGCGGTGCGTGTCATGGCTCCTATCTAAATTAGGTGTGGAAGATGGAGAAGTAAATAGTTCTCTAGCATCTGTATGACCACCCACATCAGGACTCTATAGTGCTACTACTACCAACATCGGGCTAAACAGGCTCCAAAACTTCCTTTATAAAAAAGAAAATGGTTTTTCGTGAGATAATGTAAAAGTTAAAGAACAAAGTATCATAATTGAACATATGAGTGCATAAAAAAAAACACTTTAAATTATGGTTATTACCTTATATGTGTTAAGTTGTGATATAAGGAGCTTGATCTTTGCTTTGACTTTAGGAGTTTATTCTGGATGATCTAACAAGCTAACAAGTTCCTTGTTAGCTTTAATGATCTTTTTTTTTAATAAGAGCATCATATCAGCGCATGAATAAAACCCCTCCTCATCGACAGAATCATAATCCACATGGCCTTTGGACTACATATAATTTCAGCAAAAACAATGTTATTTCAATAAAATTATATAAGCAAATAATAAAAACAACATAAATTGAAAGTGGAAATTGATAATCATTTACATGTTCAGTGGCTGGCCCTTTTCCACGATCATCCTGCCACATTATAATATAATTAGAACCCCCAAATATTTAAAAAAATGTTAATGATAACAAAGAAACAATGTTAAAGATAATATTTACAACAATGTTAAAGATAATAAAAAATATAATGCAATAAGTAGAGGTTTCTTAAAGAGGTGTTGCATAAGAAACTGCACATTATTAGTCAATGTTTCTATTCGATTCAAATGGTAATCCACTAATAACTCTTCCCCGGGAGCTATCTTTTTTATTGCGCACAGGACTACCTGATTCTCTTCACGTCCCTCATATATGCAATTCGGTTGTTTGTTTGTTGTCTTGGGTCATGTGTTGTTTATAAACCCTTCGATATTGCCGGAAGCTTTAGGCCTTCCATCAATATAGATAGTCACTCCCTTATTTTTATCCTTTTTTATTAGTTGTATATAATTTGTGGCGAGTGCATATCTCCACATACTTCGCATGTATCGGACCAACCGCATCCAGTCGTTATAATTGTAACACGGTCCTACATAGTCCATCAATTCAGTTACTGTATTGTATTTTACAATTATTCCATCCATGGAAAATATCCCCAATCCATGCAGGGAGGATGGTGCAATGTGATATGTCATATTGTTGACAATGAAGTCAACATCTATAGGAGGTAGTTCCTTAAGTACCCATTGTTTCACCAGATGCTTATACCTGAGTGGAAAATCTATGTCTCCTATGCTCTCATCATCATAACAGCATGATCCTCCTTCGACAAGAAAAAATTTCATGCATCCACAAAATTTTATTCTAACTTTTTCACCTCTGGTCCTTGAGTGCTTATCATATCTACTAGATGCAGTCTCATTTCTGGCCTCTATTTGTCCTAAGCTTTCCTCACTCGACGAAGAAATATCTGACAGGTGATTGTTTAGTTTTACCTTTAGTTGCATGTGCATGTGTTGTTAGTTAGTATTCCATCATCATATTCATAGTTCTAAATAAAAATTTTATATCTTTAGTTTTGGATGCACAATTAGACTAGGGTACAATTACCAATATTAGTGGTCAACCACCTAATTTAATGTGATATTGTTGTAGGTGAATCCCCCAGCTGACAAGTGGATTCCCTCTTGGTCTCTAGACTCCTAAGGCCAAGATAGAAAAGTACTTAACATGGACACTGACTTCCTTTTAGATATAACTAAGCTAATAAATGAAAGATAAGGAGAAATATGTGTACCTTATTAGTGGAATTTTTCCTTGCAAAGTCCTGGCTAAGCTTCGATCCTGAGCTCCCTGATAGATCCTATAGTACAAACAAAGATACAATGAACTTCATACTCTACTGATATTAGCTCAATCATAGATCCATCTACTGCAGACAAACTCATATGGAACAAGCACAAGTTTGAAAGAAACAGGCCAAGCATTGATTATAATAATGAGAACAAGTAAAAGTACTTGCAATCCTTTGAATGAAGGTGCAACAGATTCTTCCAGTTCTCCTTGTCCAACCCCTTTGCTCAAATGATATCCACTGATTGCTTTGATGGAATCTCCCTCATGAGATCATAAGTTTGATGTAATTCCCAATCTCCATTGTCAATACCTTCTTATGAGATCATAAGTTAGGTATAATTCTCAATCTTCCTTGTACCTTTCACCATGAGAAGGCCTCCTTATATTACCTTGGAGAGGTTCAACCACTTGAGATATCTTTGGGATGAGTTGAGGATTCTTCTCCTTTAGTTGAGGATCTCCCCTAAGATCATGCCTTGACCATTGATTTGAATCCAACTACCTTCAGGAATTGAGGGATTCTTCCCTTATTTGCCTCAACAAACCCAAAATTTGCTAAAAAAAGGGTAGCGCTCCCCCAAAAGGGTGCACAGGGTGCTCAAGCACTCACCCAAAGAGGCCCAGGGAGTGCCAGCACTCCCTTATAGTGGGTAGGGGAGCGCTCCTCTCCAAAATTCAGTTTTTGAGTGTTTTTTCCATGGAAAAAGGTTTGTACTACCTGTCAAGTGAATTCTCTTCTTCAAAGCTAGTCTTTGGGGTGTCTTAAGTGTATTGTGATGTCATTAGAGGGATGACATGGGAAAGGTGGAAGGATTATGTTTTTGACACTAGCAACACTTGTGGTCAAGATGTGACACTTGCGGACAAGATGCAACACTTACAACACTTGTAATGACGACACTTGCGACACTATTGAAGTGAGTAATTTTGAGGTGTAATAGATTTCCCCCCAAAGTATGGAGTTAGAAGACGATGATCAGGGATGATTTTAGGGGCTAAATTTCGCTCATGGGCTAATTTTCCATGGTTTTTGCAAAAATGTGTAATGGATTTCCCCCAAAGTACTTTGTAGACTTTTTCGAGCAAGGGTATGGACATAGCGAAATTGGAAAAATTTGCACACAACCATCAAACAAATATTATGACATGTTTCAAACCCAAGGTAGGCATACCTATGCTTGAGTGATAAATACTTTTTAGGTATGACCGCCATAAAATACACCGCGGATCCATAATTATATTGAGAAAATGGTATAGACACTGCAGATATAATGTGGATCTATACTCTTATGACCCGAATTGATCGTAGCCACGAATAATACACATTGGATCTATGAGATGACAAGACATAGCCACGACCAATACAAAGTGGATCTATGTAATAGTATATGTGTCATAGTCCAAAATAACTCCTTCACAACCTGGGAAAAGTCTACATAAGAGTGAAAAATCAACCCAAGATCTTCTTACTGATCCCGATATAGTACGAATCTAACCATATAAATAGATGTCCTAATGTCGAACATGGTAGAAACCACTTGATTACAGGTCAATGATGTAAACCATTAACAAGCGCGAGGGAGATCACCATTGATGTTAATGATTCCCAAGGTACTTTAGTACATTCCAACGAATGCGAATGAATGAGATGAAGTTGAACATCCATGGAATCATCCGATCAGGGGTCAATGATTTAAACCCACTGTCGAACGTGAGGAGGCTTGCCATTGAGGCATGCAGGTCTCAAGGTACTAACTGGTTTCTAAGTCTAGTTCCTAGATAATGTCTTGAAGTTGACAAGAATAGAATCTTCGAAGGAGGGCCTTGATGTATCCCCCATCAACGACACAAAACTAACACTGATATGTAATTGGTATATCAAATCAACATGGACTAAAATGGGTATTGAAACAAGATATTTGTGATGGCTGACTCTCGAGGCAGATACTTCCCTTGAACACTGAGGCACAACAACAGAAACTTGACATGGACCAAAACATGATAATGCAGTGGATACGGTGACTTTCGTCGGGTGACCCAAAGGAGTAAAAGAAACTCAGAGGATTGGCTTAGTGCAGAGTTTCAATGGGTTACAATGTGTGCAAAGACAAAGTGTCATTTTCAAGGGCGACGGTAAGAGTGACTGATAATGTTCTCAAAAAACTGCTTGGCTTGCTTCTTTCAACTTTTCCCCCATCCAGATAGACGAGTAACTCTTTTTAATTTAACGAGCTCAAGGAGGGTAACACATGCTTGATATGACTCACCTTCGGTAAGTCCCTCTTCCTTTGTTTAACGAACTGGAAGAAGTAAGGGTTTGGTCCTGTATGGTCCCTTCAATGTATGATTGTTTAACGAGTCCAGAGAAGGTAAACTCACTGGTTTTTCATATTTAGAGAGTCTGAAAACAACTTAAAGATGACTCCAATGTTGTCATTTTTCATAATGTTAGTCTCACAAGGTCGAAAAGGAGATAAATTATCACTCGAAAGACACCCTTTCAAACCTTTTAACGAGTGGGAAAGGAAGAAAGATCACTAGGCAATCTTTTCATGTTTAGAGAGTCTGAAAAGAGATCAAAGACGACTCCAAGGGGTTCCTTTTTCGTATGTCCATGCGGGTTTGAAAAATAGATAAAATTTTACCCAGATGCATTCTCATGTATTTATGAGCATGATAAAGAATAAAGACTAAGCTCAATATGCCCCCATCTTGAAATCTAGTGGCTTAACTCCAGAATGATCATCAAAGGCTGGAGACATGCCCTCCAAGCTTCAATTCATTCATCGACTTTGAGGTTGTCACCAATTTCTCTACTATATGGAGAAAAAGGATAAGAGTAGATGAAAATAAGGTTCTAGAGAGGTGACTACTTCATTTTTTAACGAGCTTGACATAGGAAAATAACTATGCTCAGGGCTCCGAGTTCAATCCCCAGATTGTTGTTTCATTTTTTAACGATCTTGCTACAGAGAGGAAAACTGTGCTCGTGAACTCTATTTCATTTTTTATTGAGCTTGATATAGAGAAGAGAAACTATGCTCGTGGACTCTTCTTGATCATGGCTTCCAAGAGAATAATTCTCTGGAAGGACACCACGTCAAGGGACAAAACTCGATCATGGATGCCAAGAGATCTTCAATAGATGGAAGAAAATCACTCTGGAAGGAACACATGTCGAGGGTCGTGATAGGGGTAAGGATATTAGGCTCCAATAGCCCTACCAAAGATATCACCATGTCAACTACCGGATCCAAATCATCGGGAGTCGAAGTCATGGGAGACAATGCCACATAATTGACATGCAGCGGGGGTGATACTATCTGCATGTAAGAACTGTTTAGGGAGGTAATCCAGTTAGGACCAATGAATGAAAGTTGAACAATAGTCACCATTCTCCCATCATGAGGGAAATATATCACACTAAAAGGAGTGGATACAATCACTCTCATGGCATAGACATAATCTCGCCCAAGGAGTAAAGAGAAATCCAAGGGGTCTCGGACTACCATGACATCAATAAAGACAATTTTCCCTTCCAAAGTTACAAGAAACTAAGGAAGGGTCCCTAAAGGTTGACTAGTTCTTCTGTTAAAAGCTAACAGATTCTATGTAACCAGTGCAAGATGAGGACAACCCAAAGCGTACCAAGCAACAGAGGAAAAAATACCAACGAACACACCTTCATCTATCAACATTTGAGTAATTTCACGACCACAAACCTGTACTGTAATCTGGAAAGGAATGTGAGAGGGAAGATGAGGTCTTGTTAGCACACCCCAATAAAAAAGGATGGCCTCATTACTTAGAGGGGGTTTCATGGGAGAATGCAGAATGCCTCCTAGCACGGTAGATTCTGTGTCAACGAGAAAAACGTGGGTAGTATCAAGTTTACTCTCTAGAGGGAGAGTAGGATCGACCGATGATGGGATTGGATAGACCATGCAGGCACTCTTAAGAGGAAGAGTGGGACTAACCGAGGAAGGGACTGGATCAACCACTTTCACACTCATCAAAGGAGGAGTGGGATCGACCGATGATAGAACCGGATCAACCACTTGGGTTTCATTCTCCAAGGGGAGAATGGGGTCGACAGGTGGAAATGGATCGACCGCTTTAGTGTCACTCTCTAATGGGAGAGTGGGGTCGACCGAGGATGAAAGAGGATTGACTACTTGGGTTACACTCTTTTGATGAAGAGTAGGGCTGATCGATGATGGAACTGGATCAACTACTCGGGTTTGTTGTTCAATCGAGGATGAAACTAGATTGACCACCTGATCAACTGGACTGACCAGGGATGGAATCGGATTGACCATTCCATCAACTAATGATGGGTTGGGGGAAAGCTTACGATAACCTTTTGGAAGTTGAAGTTTTTCTAAAAGAGAAGAAGCCTCGTCCGTACGAGGAAAAAGGTGAGAATAATGATCACCTTTGCATAACATACAAGGAAATTTGACAGTTGTCTTCTTCTTACCAACCTTGACGTCACTAAGTGATGGGGTATCACCGACATGTCCAGCAGAGGTTGATAACATGGAGGACCACATTTCTAAGACCTTGGGAATACTAGGGCAATCCCTCAGAAAGTGGTCACCCTTACAAAGGCTGCAAGGGAATTTGGTTTTCGGATTCTTCATTTTAATCTTGTTGACCTCATCAACACTCCCAATACTATTAACAACAGTTCATTGCTTGGATCCAACGTTTGATGTTGTTGGAGCCTTGGTCCTTTTCGGGCTCTTCTTCTTCTTCTCTTTCCATTTCTTCTTCTTACGATCAACCTGTCTACTTGCTTTAAATCTTCCACTAGACGAAGAAGGAGAAAGGGAAGGATACTTAACGGATGAAGAAGGAGAAAATTCGACACGAGGTTGATGTGTGGGTGGTGTACTAACATCTAAAGTATTAGGTGTAGTTGAAACATTGGGAGGATTCGAGATCACTGGAGTGGGGAATAACCAAACTGGTAATCCAATGGCGAGTCCCGGAAGACTCAATGTGGCAATGTATGGAGGACCAAAGTTTCCAAATGAAGGAAAGGTATAAGGTTCCCCAGGAGAATGGGTTCCTCCATTGGTACTCTTAGGATTTGATTCCATTAACACTTACTTGACCTAAGGTCCACTAAGTAACACAACCAACACACGCTATGAATCTGAGAAGCAAACAATCAAAATAAATCTTCCCACAATGAAACCACTAGTTGGTGATGAAATCCAACATCGAGAGATAAAAATAGGAAGAGGCAGGGGTAGAGTGGGTGGATCAGTTATGTTGGTGACCTACTTAACAGAATTACGCCTTGGTGCAAGCTTCCACACAGTAATTGTGCATTTACCCTCCAAGGAGCCTGAGTGAGTTTGACCAACGTCTGTTCTAGGTACAGTGAGACTTACCTTCACCGTCACCTTGTGTGAGACTCTAAATATTATGGTTACTAAGGTCACCAACTCGCAGTCAGCCCCTGGGCAGGTACAGTCGACAGTTCGATCCAAACGTATGGGTAGGATAACAAGTCTGAAATCAACACGAGAGGCTCCCACACATAATCGCGGGTATACCTTCAAGTGACCCCCAATATATGATCCAACCACTACAAATAGTTGAACGACGAAGGGATAATCTCCATAACTCACCTGAATGCGCCCTCGTGTGTAACCCCTGTGTGAGAGGGGGATCCCAGAAATCCTATACGATAATTGTATTTTCTCTCCCTATCACAAGATGCTAAATTTGTTTGATAGCTTTGGAAAGTTATCCTTTCAACCTTATTCCAAATCCCTACACCTTAAACTAATGTAGGTTTGCTAACAAAGATATAAAAAAGTCTAATAAATTTTAGTTAAGTGTTGATTTTAGTGGTTGTTATTTACTCAGAGGTGTATGAGAGTGAATATTGATGATATTATGACTCAGTTCCCAAAACATGCATAAGAAATGATCAACAATCTTTTCTTTCAATGAATGTCTAATTAGGGGAAGGAGAAGGATTTTCATTTCACTGTCAAACACTAAGATGAAATGACCTCATGCAATAGTCCTCAATAAGGAATCCAATGCAATGCTAAAATGTTTGTATGTGACTGATAACCAGTAGATGTAAATCTTCTTATGCTAATCGGACTTCAAGAGTTGTGAGATTTAAGCAATCTGGAAGCAAACTTCACATAAACCAAAAGACACCCTTGTTGTGATCAAACAAGAAACAGAAAGCCAAAAAATCAAAAGGAAGGAGGAAGATCTTGGACAAGATGACTCAAATATCAGAAAGAAAAGTACAAAAGACCTTTGAAACCCCTTACAAAGTTTTCACTCATTCAGATAAATGAGAAGAAAATGACAAATTTACTCCAAATCGTGAAGGACAAATTGAAAAGTAAGAACAAATGTCAAAAAATCCAAACAAAAGAGGATGAATTATCAGAAATAAGGGTGTTTAAAAGTCAATATCAAGATGGAATGAGAGTATGGGACCCTGATCAAAATCCAAAACCAAGAAATAGCTTCAGAAGATGAAAATTCTAGAGAATTTCTCACAACAATGGGGTAGTGCTCTGGTGTAAGGGGAACCAGAGAATTACAACGCTCTTTGTAAGGCTATAGGGGATTTCTAGTGCTCTGACAACAACACGAGGGGAGAGTTTTGCTCCAAAAACTCAGAAAAAAACCTAGAAACTCAAAAAATGAAGGAAATTCAATCAATCAGGGTGATCCTGATGCCATAATGAGGCAATCAAACAAATATAAGAATAAAAAATACAATGTGGAGAAGATCAAATCAGTTGGAAAAGGGAAAAAACAAGATCTGGGAATGTAAACAAAAATCAGAGCTCCATCCCCAGTGGAGGTGCCAATTTCTGTTGTAGGTGAATCCCCCTGCGGACAAGTGGATTCCCTCTTGGTCTCTAGACTCCTAAGGCCAAGACAAAAAATTTCTTAACATGGACACTGAATTCCTTTTAGATCTAACTAAGCTAATAAATGAAAGAGAAGGAGAAATATGTGTACCTTATTAGCGACATTTGTCCTTGCAAAGTCCTGGCTGAGCTTCAATCCCGAGCTCCCTAATAGATCTTGTAGGACAAACAAAGATACAATGGACTTCCTACGTTACTGATATTAGCTCAATCATAGATCCATATACTCCATACAAACTCATATGGAACAATCACAAGTTTGGAAGAAACAGGCCAAGCATTGATTATATTAATGAGAACAAGTAAAAGTACTTACAATCCTTTGAATGAAGGTGCAACAGCTTCTTCCAGTTCTCCTTTTCCAACCCCTTTTCTCAAATGATCCCCACTGAATTCTTTGATGGAATCTCCCTCATGAGATCATAAGTTTGATGTAATTCCCAATCTCCATTGTCAATACCTTCTTATGAGATCATAAGTTAGGTATAATTCTCAATCTTCCTTGTACCTTTCACCATGAGAAGGCTTCCTTATATAACCTTGGAGAGGTTCAACCACTTGATAGATCTTTGGGATGAGTTGAGGATTCTTCTGCTTCATTTTAGGATCTCCCCTAAGATCATGACTTGACCATCTATTTGAATCCAACTACCTTCAAGAATTGAGGGATTCTTCCCTTATTTGCCTCAACAAACCCAGAATTTGCTAAAAAAAAGGGTAGCTCTCCCCCAAAAGGGTGCATAGGGTGCTAAATCACTCCCCAAAAGAGGCTCAGGGAGTGCTAGCACTCCTCTCCAAAATTCATTTTTTGAGTGTTTTTTCCATGGCAAAAGGTTTGTACTCCCTGTCAAGTGACTTATCTTCTTCAAAGCTAGTCTTTGGGGTGTCTTAAGTGTATTTGTGATGTCATTAGAGGCACGACATGGGCAAGGTGGCAGGATTATGTTTTTGACACTTGCAACACTTGTGGTCAAGATGCGACACTTGCGGACAAGATGCGACACTTGCAGACAATATGCGACACTTGCGGACAAGATGCGACACTTACAATACTTGTAATGACGACACTTGCGACACTATCAAAGTGAGTAATTTTGAGGTGTAATAGATATCCCTCTTGATTTTGGATATATTAAGGACATATTAATGTGATAACACTAATAACATGATAAATTTATCATATGGATCTAAGAAAAAAATAGTAGTAAGGTTTTTGTTTGTTGGATTTGTGAAAATTAGAATTATTATAAGAAATGTCCATTGAAGATGAGGGTCAATGCTATGGATTAAAAAATCCAACCATCAATTGTTGTGTTGCAAATCTTGGGTGATTTAGTTGGAAATATGTCTAAGGCAAGCCAAGAGTAGAACTATACAAATATTACTTTTGTTCGATACAAGAGTATAACTATACAAATATTTGTTTTGTTCAATCCGAGTTGAATAATAAGTTAGTTATGGTGATAAGAATAACATTCTCCATTGACCTTGTGTAAACCATTCCATTTGGTGTTTGTTGCACTAAGTGTAAATAACAATGTTGGAGAATTATAATATGTAAGTTAGGTATGAGCTATTTGTTACCTCTTTGTTGTTAACATGATTAATGTTGCATGCCACAACATCAGTGGTTGAAGTTTTGAAGTGAGAGGTCCTCTACTAACATGGCAAAGAATGATCAAATAAATCATCACTGATCCCATTTAATTCACCCTTACTATATTTTCATGCAATTATTTGATTAATATTTTCTAACCTTTGATGAGGACAATTTCAGGAGCATAATTTCCTGATTATATAATTTTGGGAGTATATTTAGTAAATTATTATTTACCTGGTGTAAGGTTTGGCATACACTGATTCAGATGTGAATCATGGATAGTGTTTTTGTTTTTAACTACATAAAATTTGTCCTTTGGCCATATTGAATTTGAAAATTAGTAAGTTTCATGGTTTGTTGGCTATAATTTTTGGTAGTAATGGTAAATCCGAAATACTGAGACATGGGATGCCATAAATCAATAAATATTACTTGCATAAAAGCTTAAAGGTTGATTGTGGTAAGAAAACTTTATGTCTCACTATCCTCATTTGCTAGAAGAGAATCTGGGGTTATTTCATTGGTCTATGCTTTTAATTTTCACCATTGCTTGAGATATAGAGGAAGAGAAGCATGACTACTCTATAGATCCTATAAAATTATCTACTATTTTTGTTAATAGAGCATTTAAGGCTGTTAGTGAAGGTGAAGACACTAAGACAACTCCAAAATGATGATGGGGGAGCCTCCTTCAGCTAACTTTAAGCATACCTTGTTAACATCTATAAATCCTAACCCTTAATTCTCTTAATTCTTTTAACCCCTACATGTTAACATCTAGAGCCTCTAACCCATATAATCTATATAACCTCTAATCCACATAACCTTTGACAACTATAACCAGTAAACCCTATAACTCATATAATATTCACCCCCATACCTTCACACCCTCAATTCTTATACTTTATACTATTTAACACTCAAAACATTATAACTCATGAAAACCATATTTCTTATAATACCTAAAAAAACATTCTTAACACGTAAGTTATACAACCATTAATATTACTCCTAACCCTAATATTACTTATAAACTATAATATAACCACTTGCCAATATAAAATGGTTCCTTAAACTCTATAGCCAATGAGTACCCTTATAAATGATAACTTGTCTAATGTAGAACCCCTAACAATTATAACCCAAACCCTTAGTCAACTAAAACCCCTAACTTCCATCACCTAACAACCCATATCATCCATATTATCTTAAACCCTATTCTAACACTTAACCCCAATAAATCCTAACACCTAAAACCTATAACTCGTCTCCCATTACCTCTAATCCATGTTTATGATAAACCCTAAAAATCCTCTCAACCTTGAACCTTAACCCCAAAGTAGTATAACCCCTAATACTTATAATCCATAAGCCCAAAACATTATAACTAATAACACATATATATTGTTGGGTACCATTTTATGCTTATTTTCACTTCACAAATCATACTTTTGTCTCCAAAACCATCCATTTTTCCTTATTCCATATTTTCCATAAAACAACCTATGCAAGGTGCATTTATCATTCCTTAGCTTAAGAATTGAATTTTTGAATTTTCAGCATTAAAATTAAAAATTTATCAGAAATTACAGGATTTGACTAAATCCCGTAATTGCTCCAAAGTTTGAGTACTTCTAGGACAACTGGGTGAAATCAGAGACATGTGTCATGATCCTTGATGTACGAGTATGGATGAATATTTATCAGGTTCAAGATCTGAGATTTCTAGGTGTTTGGTCAACTCTGGTCAAACAGGGCCACTTCAGCAGAAAATACCCTGTTTTAATAGAAAATTATGGACAATTTAGATTTTCTGATTTAATAAATGTATTTTTTCTGATTTAATACATGAATGTGTAGAGGTATACATGGATGATTTTTCTGTGTATGGAAATAATTTTGATGATTCCTTGAAAAAATTGGAAAAAGTCCTAAAAAGATGCATAGAAACAAATTTGTCTCTCAGCAATGAAAAATGTTTCATGATGTTAACTGAAGGAATAGTATTGGGTCATCATATTTCATCATCAGGAATTACAATGGATCCTGCAAAAATACAAATCATTGTGAACCTATCAGAACCAATCAGCCAAAAGGATGTGAGAAGTTTTCTTAGATGTGAGAAGTCTTTTTTTGGTAGTTAACAATAAGTAGAGTGTGGGTACTTTTGAACCTTCTACTTCATTTGTACTTTTCCAATAATTTGTCTCTAGTAATCTCAATTGAGAGAGGCTTAGAAGTTTTTTTGTTTCCTTGCATGTTGGTAACATGATTAATGTTGCATGCCACAACATCAATGGTTGAACTTTTGAAGTGAGAGTTTCTCTGCCAACATGGCAAAGAATGATCAAATAAATCATCATCGATCCCATTTAATTCACCCTTACTATATTTTCATGCAATTATTTGATTAATATTTTCTAACCTTTGATGAGGACAATTTTGGGAGCATAATTTCCTGATTATATAACTTTGGGAGTATATTTAGTAAATTATTATTTACCTGGTGCAAGGTTTGGCAGAGACTGATTCAGATGTGAATCATGGATAGTTTTTTTGTGGTGAACTGCAGAAAATCTATCCTTTGGCCATATTGAATTTGAAAATTAGTAAGTTTCATGGTTTGTTGGCTGTAATTTTTGGTAGTAATGGTAAATATGAAATACTGAGACATGGGATGCCATCAATCAATAAATATTACTTGCATAAAAGATTAAAGGTTGATTGTGGTAAGCAAACTTTATGTCTCACTATCCTCATTTTCTAGAAGAGAATCTGGGGTTATTTCATTGGTCTATGATTTTAATTTTCATCATTTCCTAAGAGATAGAGGAAGAGAAGCATGACTACTCTATAGATCCTATAAAATTAGCTACTATTTTTGTTAATGGAGTATTTAAGGCTAGTAGTGAAGGTGAAGACACTAAGACAACTCCAAAATGGTGACGGGGGAGCCTCCTTCATCTAAATTTAAGCATAACTCTTTCAATATTTTTCAACCTTGACTGATTTGTAGGCTATAGCTCAACACGACAACTCTGGCATAAAGACAAGCCTAGAAAATGGCAGTGTCAGCAAGGAAATGTAAGCAATCACTAACAACTCTTTAAAATGTTAGCTAATTATTCAAACAAAAAACCTAGGGGTAAGGTCTTGAGATGGGTAGTGAAACTTTTCCCCCTTTCAGTGTAGAGAACTTTGTTCAAGTCTCAATAGAGGATTTACAATGCACTCGCACAAAGGAATTGGGGGAATTTGATGGTTCGAAGGAAGATAATCAATCAAGCCCAGAAGTCCCCTAAAGTTGTCTAGAGTCTAAGAGAGGGTGAGAATCGATAACTAGTGAAGGAGGAAACAGAGGTAAGGACTCAAGAGTTGAAAGATGGAAGAAAGGGAAGGAAGTGCATTAAGTTGCTAAAAGGAAAGCCTCAATTGGTCCTTGGGGTGGATGTTACAATGGAGTAGGTTGTGGGATTGATAACTAGAACCTTGACAAGTCGTTCCTATGAAAGGTTCATATTGAAGAAAAACCTTCTCGGTCGGATCGAGAGATCTTGGACCCAAATGTTAGGATACTCACATGGTTTCCACACATTAATAAAATGTTGGTTAGTTTTCAATTGTCAATTCAAAGTGGACACCATTCTAGTTTTATTGTTGAAATGGTGTTGTGGTACAACCTCAATGATATTGAAAAATTGGATGTCAAAACTTGATCCAAGAATCAAAAAGGTTACCAAACACTACATCTAGGTTAAAATTCCCATATTGGCATTGGAAATATGGTTTGTCAAAACCTTCAATACCATAGGTGACATGGTTGAGCAGTTCAAAACATCCCATATCTACATTGTAGCCAAAATTTTAGTTGAGTTAGATGTCAAGGAAGGGTCGGTGAAGGAGATTGAGATCATGGTGGGGAATTGTATCTACATTCAAGCATTGGAAGACAAGAAGGAAGAAAAAGAATCTATGCATATTGAACTTGACGCTGGATGAATAGCATGAAACACAAGAAACGTTGAACTTGACATTGGATCTCACGTGATAAATTGCTATTTTAAAATTGTTGGATAACACTTAGGGTACTCACCATTCTTGTTGCCCTTGCATGTGCACTCGTGTGCTCCCCTTTATCCTTGCAGACTCTCCCTCATGTGCCCTCGTGTGCCCTCTCATGCTCCTTCTCTCCCCGCAGACTACCCTTTCTCCTCGCAAAGGTTGCGTGCAAGAGGTCACAAGTTAAAATCTAGAGGGGGGTAGGGTATGTATACCTCCGACATAGACTTTACGAGTCAAATCACTGGGCAGAGGGGATCCCTTGTCACACAAAAAAGGGGGTCTCATACAACAATTTGGTGTTTATCTTGTTATTAGAGATAAATTTTAATAGGGATTTCATTTATCTTGTTGATATTGACATCCTTTTGTATGTGGTGGTCAATGACAATGGTTAGTGCGACCTAGAAATCAGATTGAAAACATTATGGGTTAACACCCAAGTTTCTATTGTTACCACTTATTAGTAATAGGTTTGTGTGCAAAGTGACCAAACACTCTTATAATAATCAGAGCAGGTTAGCGATTGTTGAGTTTTTGCATGGAGGATCCATCCGTCTATCTCACCAGGAGTCGTCCGTCAATCTACTACGTGGATAAGCCGTCCGTCAAACTCTGATTCCCTGTGTGTGGAGGAGGTCACATCTTCAAGTTGTTGAAGAGTTTTGAAGGGGGCATACTGCATTGAAGGATCATTGTTACTATTAAGATGCTGGACAATTTGATGTTCGCCAGAATTGCACGAGAGAGCAAGTTGCCTCTATGGATTTAATTATTGAATCGCTGCCACCGTTCGCAAGGAATTTCTTGTAAATTGTCACATATTATGACTTCCAGAGATTAAGGAAGGGCGCATATCACTGTTGTTACCACCAATAGACCCAGAAAAATCTTGTCAAGAATTATTCGTTGTCTTCTTTGGTGGTCACGTTCTAGCCAGATCGCAAAAGATTTTTTGTACCAGATCACATGAGATTCGTTGTCAGGAAAGAGGAATAGGAGCCTGTCGTGATCTGTTGTGATCTAAAATTTAGCCAACAATTGGTTATGTTATCACTACAGGAGTCTTTCTAGGTTGTGATCGAAAGAGCCTGGTAACTTAATCAATAAATTAATCAATAACTCAAGAACTCATATAAACTGTAACTCTTAATTCCAACCCCTTAACTTTATTAAACCCATCACCCCTAACGCTTAACCTTTATAACCTAGAATTAATATAAACCTTAACCATTGAGAATTATAACCTCTAAATCCCCTATAACCTAATTACATATATAACCTTAAGTTTCATGGTTATCACCTTAATTTGTCCTACAAATAACTCATATAAACTGTAACTCTTAATTCCTAACACCAGTAAATTATAAACTCTAACCCCTCACCAATATAACTCCTTAACCTTAACACATATTCATTATAACCCCTAAAACATAACCATATAAATCCTTACACCTAATCCTCATATTATAATCTCAATAACACTAATCCACTAATCAATAAGACTTATAAATCTTAACCCTTAAAACCCCTTACCCCTGTAACACATGTTACCATAAAACCTTACCTGCCACTCTTAATCCCTCACACTTCTAAACATTAACTCTCATAATACCTACACTATATAAAACCTAACCTACCTCCCTTAATCCATCACACTTCTAAACATTAACTCTCATAATACCTACCCTATAACCCCTAATCCAATAAATCCTAACCCTTAATTATTTTAACCCCTACATGTTAACACTAAAATCATTAACCCTTGTAATCCCTAAAACATAAAGAACCCCTAAAACATAAAGCTCATAACCTTACCACATATAATCCCTATTATAACCTTACCACCTATAATCCCTAACCATAGCACCTAATATATAATTAT
>ML777020.1:593075-606130 GCA_009831015.1 Picea engelmannii | reverse complement strand
ATTCCTTCCAGATTCTGCTATGACCCTTTTCCACTATGTGGATGGATCTTCTTATTTGGATCCACATGATAGGTGTCAGTATTTGGAGCATCATTTGGAGTTGGTTATTGGGTTCCAAAATATTCTATGGGGAGTTCACATGAACACTTGGACATGGGACTCGGGCTTACAATGGTGGTTGGCCTACTTCAGCATGATGGATTTCCTTTCTACATGGGACTTTGGTTCTTCAGTTTTCTTCAGCATTACGGTCCACAATTATCCATGGGACCCTGGTATATGGTTGTACATCAAGCGTTGAGGAAAACGCTTTCATAAGGGGGATGGAATGTAAGGTAGCTAGAGAGGTAGTGGGGGGGCCCAAAGGGCCCATAGTGATAATAGTGGAGGTCATTCAATGTAAGGTGGACTAGGTCCACTATATTATTAAATAAATCCCACTAGGGTAGTTAGATATAATAAATGTAATATGACTTCTTAGAAGGTTCTATTTCTAGAAGATTCCTCCTCTAGAATGTTTTTAGGTGATGGTATAACTATATAAAGGGGTTCAAGCAATGTAATGAGACATGAAGAGAAGTATTGTATTGTGGAGCGGTAGCTCAATAGGAGGATGCCCCCTCGAAGAGGCAAGTGAACAGGAGAGGATCCCTTCCATAATAGGATCCATTGTATGGTGTTGCCCTACCTCAAGGGTTTGGTAATAATAAGTGTGGTTTCTTATATTTGCTATATGGATCTATTATGTATTCAGTAATTGTGTTGATTATATCTTCAGATCTGGTATTGGCTCTTAACACTTTCTCAAAGAAAAATTAGAAGCATTTAAAAATTTTAAAATATTCAAAGCACATGTTGAAAATTATACTGATCTCAAAATCAAGTTCCTAAGATTAGACAATGGAGGGGAATCTACCTCAAAAGAGTTCAACAATTTTTTTGAAACTCATGGAATTAAAAGACACTTTTCAGCTCCAAGAACTTTTCAACAAAATGGAGTTGTTGAAACGAAAAATAGAATTGTTCAAGAAGCAACCAGAACTATGTTAAATGAATCCAAACTGCCAAATATATATTCGAGAAAATCAATGTATACATTAGTGTACACACTTAACAAAGAATAGCTTATATTTAACCATGAAAATACACCATATGAGTTGTGGTTTGGTAGACCAACATCAATCAAGCACTTCAATGTCTTTGGGAGAAAATTCTATATTAAGAGAGATGATGTTAACCTAGGAAAATTTGATTCCATATCAAATGAAGACATATTTCTTGGTTACTCATCCAACAAAAAGGCCTACATATTTCATAACCTAAGGTTGCACAAAATTGTGGAAAGTGAAAATGTAAAAGTGGATGATCTAAAATCAAGAAGAATCAAATTTCAAGATAATGTAATATTTGATGACAGGAGAAGAAATGATGATGATGAATAATAAATTGAAGAAATACAAGAGGATGAATCACAAAGTGAAGAAGAAAAGGAAAAGGAAGAATCACCAAGCCAAGATTCAAAAGCACCATCAAGGAGAGTACAAAGAAATCGTCCTGAAAATCAAATCAAAGGTAATAAAAGTGTTGGATTTCAAGCAAGAAGAAGGCTAACATATGAATCAAAATAGTAAATTATCTCCCTAATAGAACCCAAAACATTTGCAGAGGCAAACAAATATGAAGATTATATCAAAGCCATGAATGAATAATTTGAACAAATAGAGAAAAATCATACCTCGGTGCTAGTCCAAAGACCAAAAGACAAAAATGTGGCAGGGACCAAATGGATTTTTAAAAATAAATTTATTGAAGATGGTGAAGTTATAAGGATGAAAGAAAGATTGATGTGCAAAGGATATGCTCAAGTAGAAGGGATTGACTTTGAGGAAATATTTACCCCAACAACCAGATTAGAAGTTATCAGAATGTTATTAGCATTTGCATTCTTTAAAAACATTAAAATATATCAAATGGATGTCAAATAAACATTCTTAAATGGAAACTCAAAGGAAGAAGTTTATATAGAACAACCTGAAGGATTTATGTTATCATAAAATCAAGACTATGTTTATAAATTAAAGAAAACATTGTATGGTCTCAAACAATCCCTCAAAGTATGGTTTTCAAGACTTGATAATCATATACAACATTAAGGATACAAAAGAGGAGCTATTGACAACAATATTTACACTAAAATTGAAAATCAGAATATGATTATTGTTATAGTATATGTGGATGATATCATCTTTGGAAGTGATTTAAATCCTCTAAGCAAGAAATTTGCTATAGAAATGAAAACAAAATCAAAATATCAATGATTGGTGAATTGAAATTCTTCTTGGGATTACAAGTATCATAATCACACAAAGGAATATTCATATCGCAGACCAAATACATTAAATAAATGTTGAGGAAATTTCAAATGGAAGATTGGAAACCTATGAGAACACTTATTATTAGAGGATGCAAACTAAGAAAATATTATGAATCACTAAAAGTGGACCAAACCATGTACAGATCAATGATTAGTATCCTATTATATGCAAAAACAACAAGACCAGATTTCAATATGCACCTAAATAAACGTGTGTGAAAGTAGTTAAAAGGATATTTAGATATCTCAAAGGCACCTTGGATTTTGGATTATGGTATCCAAAAGCATAACACTTCACATTAATTGCATACATTGATGTATATTGGACAGAAACTATTGATGACATAAATATCACTAGTGGAGGAGCATTCTTCCTAGGAAAATGTCTTGTGTCATGGCTAAGTAAACACCAACCATCAATATCACTATCTACAGTAGAAGTTGAATATATAGTTGTTTCCTCTTGCTGCACCCAAGTAATCTGTATGAAACAAACTTTAGAAGACTTACAAGTAAAGTGTGATCATCAAATTATTATTAATTGTGACAATACTAGTGCTATAAACCTTTATAAAAATAGTGTCATGCACTCAAAAACCAAACATATCCAAATTAAATTTCATTTTATAAGGGAACGTGTTTCTCTAAAAATTGTTAAAGTGGAATATGTGGATATTAAATAATAGATTCCATATATATTAAAAAAACCTCTACCCATAAGTACTTTTAAAAACCTTTGACAAAAATTGGGGGTAATCTCCATATCTAATTAAATCGCACAAGCTTCATCAAAAATAGAGTACATGGACAGGGGGAGTATAACCTCAGGGAGAGAAAAGAAATACCCCTTCTTCCATTGTCATCAAAGGGGGAGAATAAAAAGTAAACCCAGTTAATATTAAAAAGGGGGTTTTACTCTGTTGCCATCAATTCCAAAGGGGGAGATTGTTGGACATGGTGTTATGGTGTTGGCATTGATGTTAAAGAGGGAGAATTTTGGACATGGTGTTATGGTGTTGGCATTAATGTCAAAGAGGGTTAATATGGTCAATGTTGGACATGGTGTTATGAAGTTGGAATTGATGTCAAAGAGAGTTAATATGGTAAAAATTATAAATGGATAATCCAATATGGATCCATACAAGTCATAGATGGAGGAATTAATAAGACAGGGTTTATTAAAAGTGGCACTGGAAATGAGAAATGTCCTAGAAAAAATAATTATGTTAATGTTATTGTAACAACAACCATCAGTAAACTTCGATCTGTGATATGATTAACATATTCCATCTAGGCCATATCTCAATTTTTTTTTAATGTCTACTCCATTAAGTCTATGTCTTCATTGAAAATCCAATCATCAACACAGGAACTTGAAAATTACAGAAAACTCAAATTTTCTATCTCAACCTATGATTCCAACAATGTCGAGACTACCCTAGCAGAGTTGAGGGTGACACTTAGCAAATGCTACATACAAATGAAATTAGTTGGTAGACTCTATAGTGATGGTCAAAATGGAATATGATGATGATAATGGGAGCACGATCGGATGGCCCGAATCATTTTCGTGTTTGAACAAGCATGAAGGATAAATGGCAAGCTTGGACGTGAAGTAATATTATGCTAAATTTAAATATCCACATGTAATCATTAAGTGTTATCTCATTTTGGATTGGAAATAACTCAACTCCATTTTTCAAATGAAAAAATCATGTGGAACGTCCACTCAATGTTTGATTAAATCTTAACCATCAATTTTTAATGGCACCTAGGTAAACCTAGACTATCCACTCAATCGTTGATTAAAAGGGAACCATTGATTTGATTGAAGCCAAGATAATCCCTAAATGTATTCAATCTCGATCATAGGTCAAGTTCATATGGAAAAATATGAAGTTGCGATGAGTTAAAGCTCTAACTGAAACAACTCTTGGTTATAGGGCATGGTCACTTGGTGAAATAAATAAATTCCTTTAGGCTAAGCGTATAAAATATGCCTTGCACTTTGTTTGTCTAAGTTGTTAGTAATAGAAATTGGTCCAATGGAGAAAAGGGGCCACAATATTAACACACATCCACCATGCTTGCACATGAAATGCACTCGAGAGCCAATTCAAGATTCGAATCTAGTTAACTCCTCACGGCCAATGTTTATTCAAGAATAGTTACAACAATAGTAAACATAATTTCACACCTAGCCATTCTATTGTTGCTACAAGGATTTTGGCATGTGAAGGGATAAATGTTGAACAACTTACAAGGGATTTGAAGTATTTTGAATTAAATACAAACTATAATTGTAGATATTTTTACATAAAGTAATAAACATAGGAAATATGTTCTTAATGAAAATGACAACATTATTGTTATTTTATTAATAAAATGAAAAGGCACATTGGTTCATTTGCTCTTTTACAAAGAGACACATTGGTTCAATGTCATACACCTTTTAGAAGACTATATAAATGAAGAAATATGGTGAAGAAGATGTGTGTCTCTGGAAGCTAATTTAAAAGATTAAAACATAGGTAGAGTCCAAGGAAGAAATTAAAATTTGAAATATGTTCATGAAGTGACGGTGGAAGGGAGGAGCAACGGAGGATTGGATTCCTCTACAAGTTGGATCCTGAACAATAGAGAGTTGTAGTTTCCTCAAGTTGTTGCTTGAAAATAGAGGATTGGATTCCTCTACAGGTTGGATCCTGATCTACAGGGAGTTTTAGGTTCCTCAAGTTGGTTCGTGAAAATAGGGGATTGGTGCCTACTTGAGTTGGTTCTCAAAAGAAGGGAGATTGGTCTCTTCAACAAGTTGTATCTTGTAAACGAAATATAATTTGTATTATTGTTACATTTAATTCTGTATATTGTACATTATTGTTGATAAATTGTTATGGTTAATAATTTTAATAATTAAATAATTAATTAAAATTTGGAAAAATAAGTAATACGGATTCACCCCCCCTCTCAGTGTAGACAACATTTCAACACAAGACATTTCCTAGAAAGAGTGATCCACCACTGGTACTCTTTCTGTCATCCACACTATTTTCCCAATCTGCATCTAGGTAAGCTATCAAAATAAATTATTTTCCTATAAACCAAATTCTAGCGCGCCTTTCATATATATGAATATTATTTTCACTTCTAGCATATGTGTTTCCTTTGGTGTTTCTTTAAACCTTCCAAATATACCTACTGCCTATACAATATCTGGTATTGAATCTGTTGCATACATGAGACTACTTATCATTAATATGTACAGGGTTTGATTTGGTTCCTTTGATTCATCTTCTTTACTTAGCTTACATCCAGTGACCATGGGTGTGTTGATAGGTTTACAGTCTTCCATTCAAAATTTATTCAACATCACTTTGATATATTTTGTGTGAAAAATGAATATGCATTTGCTGGTTTGAGTAATTTGTAGTCCTAAAAATAATGACAGTTCTCAAAGAATGGACATCTCAAATTATTTTTGCATTTATTCTGCAAAATTTTGGCTCATTCTATCAGCTTTACTTCCAAAAATGATATCATCCACATAAACTACAATTATTAACATCTTTGCATTCTCTAATTTTATGTAAATATCGGTATCTGTTGTTCCTCTTTTGAAACCTTGTTGTTGCAAGTACTTGTCAAGTCTTGAATACCAGTTCTCTAAGATCTTGTTTTAATCCATAAAGTGTTTTCTTCAATATGAAAACATAAACTTCATATTCTGACAATAAGAATCCCTCAGGTTGTTTACTGTACACTTGTTCCTATAACTCTCCATTTAAGAATCTTGACTTGACATCCATATAATACACCTTAAAATTATTTAAGCTTGCAAATGCTAAAAATAATCTAATGGTTTCTAGTCTTGCAATAGGAGAAACTTTTTCTTCAAAGTAATTACATTCTACTTGAGCATACCCTTTACAAACCAATATTTCTTTATTTCTTTTTACTTTTCCATATTCATTCAACGTATTTTTGAATACCCATTTTGTACCAATCACATTTTTATCCTTGGGTCTTGGGACAAGTTCCCATGTCTGATTCTTCTCAATCTGGTTTAACTCTTCTTACATAAAATTTACCCAATGTTGATCATTTCTTGCTTCTGAAAAACATTTAGGATTTGTTTTAGATAGTAAAGAGAGATTTACCTATTTAGAACTACTTGCCAATTTCCTCCTAGTTTGAGTCTGGATATTTTTATCACCAATAATTAAGTGTTTTCAATGATTTTTCTACACAAAAATGGATGGTGTTTGTGTATCTTGGCATTTTGTTTCTTCTTCGTCTTCTTCTTCTTCTTCTTCTTCATTTTCTTGTTATTTTTCTTCATATCCTTCTTCTTCCCTTTTGTTGTAATCCATTTCTTCATCTTCCAATTTGTTCTTGTGTGGTAGCTCTTCATCTATTCTAACATTAACGCTTTCAACAATCTTCTGCAATATTTTGTTGTAACATATATAGGCTTTGTTTCTTGTTGAATATCTAAGAAAAATTACTTCATCTTCTCTTGAGTCAATTTTTCCTAGATCCTCATCATCTCATTTGATGTAACACTTTCTTCCAAAGATTATGAAGTGTTTGAAAGATGTTGGTCGACCTTTCCATAGTTCATAGGGTGTCTTATCACTGTTGACTCTGATTTTCCCTCTGTTTAGTATGTACACAATAGTGTAAACGTATTCTCTCCAAAAGTTTTTTTACAATTTTGATTCATTAAATATTGTCCTGGTGATTTCTTGTACATGTCTATGTCTCATTTCAACTACTCCATTTTGTTGAGGATTTCTTGCGACTGAATATTGTCTTTTTATTCCATGGGTTTCACAGATTTCTTCAAATTCATTGGATGTGAACTCACCTCCATTATCTCACATTAAGCATTTGATCTTCAGATCAATCTCATTTTCAACTAAAGCTTTGAATGCTTTGAAATTTTAAAATACCTCAGGTTTATTTTTGAGAAAGGAAACCCAATTAATTCTTGTATAATCATCAATGACCAACATAAAATAGCTTTCTCCTTGGAGGATTTTTTTTCTTGTTGTTCCACAGATATTTGTATGCACAAGTTCCAATGGATTGGATGTTTCATATTCATTTGTATTGAATCTCACCCTTGATTATTTTCCATCTTGGCATTGCTTGCAAATAATGCTTGAGGGTTTTGTGATCTTTGCCATATCTCTTACTGCTTGTATGGTACTGAATTTTACTAAGTTGTAAAATTTCATATGACCCATTATTTTATGCCACATCCAACTTTCAAGTATCTTCCACATGAAGCATTTTTCTCCAATAATTTAATCAAGAATGTATACATTGTTTGGGGTCATGATTGCTTTTGCAACTATCTTTCCTAATTTTTATTTTCTAATATCTCATTCTTTGGAGTCAAAAGTAAGAGTGTGTCCTTGGTCACACATATGGCTTACACTAAGAAGATTATGTTTCAATTTTTCAACACACATAACCTTTTCCACTTTAACTCTTCCATTGTCAATATTGAGAGTGCCTTTTCCAACTATATTTGAATTTCCATTGTATCCAAAGGTAACACTACCTTCATTCTTCTTCAGGGTGATAAAATTTGTTTTGTCTCATTTCATGTGACTAGAGAACCCACTGTCAATGAACCACTTATCCTTATTCATTTGTGCATGAAGTGCATCTTGAAAAAACATGGATTTTTCTTTCTTTTGTTCCATTTGTTCCTAATCTCTTTCCATGATTTTCGGGGCTTCCTCTTTCTGATCGTTTCTGAAATCACTTATGGAGAATTTTTCTATATGCCCAAAATTATTGCAGTTATAAAAAAAGATGTTGTATTCCAACAAAGGGGAAAATGAGTTATAGTTTCTTCGTGAGAATCCATGGGTATATTTGTTTTTGTTCCTCGTGTAACCATATCTTACATTTCTTCTGTTATAACCCTATATTTCATAGTATCACCTGGTGATTATAATTTCTTCCTCTAGTCATATTTTATTGTAAATAATATTTTATTCTGCAAATGATTTACAATAAAAAAAAGGATAAAAATAGAAATAATGAAAAGAGGGTATAAAAAATAACAAAATACAAAAATAAAAAAGAGAAAATATAAAACCCCATGAAAAAATAATTTGGTTTCAATCACACTGTATAATCATGATCAAACTTTTTGAATTTATGTTGATAGGTTAATGAATAAATTTGGTCAAACAGTATAATCTTGGCCAAATTAGCTAGGTTAGAGTAATAATTAATCCAACAGTCTAAGATGGATTAATATGTTAGTTGATTAGGTTAGGATTTAGGCTAGTGGTGTTTATTTCAATAAAATTTGGAAAGGGGTTGTTAAAATACCCTTTGTTTGAGTAAATTTGGATATTTTTACCTAAGGAAATAAGATCATGGTGTAAAACTGGGAAAGGGTAAGCTTAGCACTACCCATTGTATGTTTTTATCCTAAGTTTTCTAAATGATAAGACTTTTTGTCACATAGCGACTAAAGTTTGCATACGTTTCAGCGACGACATCCAGTAGCTCCCAGATCGACGGTCCTCGGAGTATTTCCGACCCCCCCCGACCTTTCTGCCTTTAACGGGGGGGGTTCTGAAAAAGTGGTTTCCCTACACTGGCCCCACCTTACGTGTCACTCTCTCAGCATTTCAACCCCCCCCCCCCCCACTCAAATACACTTACCACCTACCCCAGCCCCCCCCTCTATAATCTCTCCAAACCACTACCCAATACTGCTCACCTCACTCTGCCACCATACCCCACTACCACCTATCGCACGTCACATCCCACTTACCCGTTATCCAATCAATGCCCTCCTTATGACCTTTAATCGCCCCATCATCACCTCAGCCATAACAGACACCTCTATTGCACTTGAAAACCCTGTTTCTCCACCCTATAACACTATTTTCCAATGCATACATTGTGGACACAACGCCAAATCCAGCTTTCAAGACAAATACCACAATGGTTCATTATCAACAGATGCAATTAAATCAGGTAATTACAACCCGCCAGTAATCCACCTTAAAACTCTGTTAGTCATGGCCCCAAAAGACAAATACGTTGAAACGTCTGATAATTTGATTCTTCCCCCACCTATCGACCTAGATCACATCCCCCTAGCAGATAAGGATTACAATATTACAGAGCTGAAGTATGAATTCAAATTCTTCGAATTAAACTTCTGGCTAAAATATATCTTCCTATATCATAGCGACGAAATTGGACTATGGGAGTCCAATTTTCCTTTGTACATGTTCCCTCAGACCTTCCACTTCCCCAAATTCTCTTTGAAATGCCAAGCTCATTATCTTCCTGGCCAAAGGGCCATAGTTTCCTCTTCTGGCGAAACCATGTTCACCATTACCCTCAAATCCATTAATTAGATGCTACAGATCCAAAGAAGCAACCCTGCAATCCCATTTTCTATCGAAGCCCTGAACGACCTCTACCAGAATCTCTCCTTCCCCCAAAGAACCCAAATTTTTGAGATTTTTCTGCCAAAAGACACTCAATTGCCCATAAAAATCCTCCCTATCCATCCTCCATTTTCTCTGTCAGAGCCAACCATATTATTTCCATTATTTGTTACCTGTTAGGATACTTCTCAGATGAATGGGTTGATGAACCTGTCTTAGGTTTTTTGTCCATTTTTTCCACAAAAGAAAAAACCATAGTTCAATTTGATTTCAGTTAGTTTCTGGATGATGACATACATGATCATCTTTTCAGGTTTTCAACAGAAGGAATGTTCAGATATTCCTCAATGTTGGTGTATTTATTCCTGTTTTTTCAGTCAGACAGGTTTCCATGTGCTTTTCAAAACTTGGATCAGGAAGGAAACCCACAATCAGTGACCTCATGGACCTCACTAGTGAGGAAAAATTCAACTGAATTCAGCTTCAAGGATTTCATAGATCATTTTTATCACCCAGTGGTTTGCATGTTGAACAACAATATAGAGCCAAGGATCAATGAAGAAATTCATAGAATCCTTCACCTCTCTGATCTGACCAAAAGAGGACATTGGTATTTATATCAAAATCACACTGATATAAGAGTGTATGGATGTGATATTCCACCATACAAACTGCCAAAATATCTCCTTGTAAGGATCTTTGCACTGGAATACATCAGGCAAATGGTTAACTCTGATGATTTCCATTTTGTTCTATTAAATAAGAAACAACAACTCAGAATCAAGACCCAAATTGGCTCTTTCATATGAAACAACAGAGCTAGAGGAGAAGAGGCAGAAAGCCTCCTGAAAAAGATGAGTTTCACTCAAAGTTTCACATGGACTTATGACCCATTTGGTGTCATCTCAGATCTCATATTAAAAAAAAGGAGCACTCCTTATGCTCACATACAGAAGCTCGAGTTGGAAAAGTATATGAACCAGACAGAATGGAAAGAGAACACATTGCTGGAAATAGAAGAACAATATCTCCCTATCACTGCTTAACATACCAACACACCTCAAATAAAAACAAAAAAAATAGCAAGGAAAGAGGTTTCCCCTTCAGTCACAGAGGTTCCGCCTGAAGACTTCCAAGTCTACAGAAAAAGGGTCGAAACCAATCACACACCAGACCTTCTCAAAGAAGGATAAATGTAGTCTACCATAGCCATGGAGGGACCACATTCCTCAACCTTTTCATAAAGTCAGTTCATATTTCCCACATCTTCATCTAAAAAACAAACAGACACCACTATGTCAGCTGAATCATCTCATGAGAAAACAAAGTCAAATATCTTTGACAAGTACAAATAGATCAAACAGAGGAATGATCTCCTCAACAACAACACATATGCTAAATTTTGGAAGCAGACCTCCACTGCTCAACACATACTATTGTCATCATTTGAAACAGAGAAAGGAAGAATGCAAATGGAATTCCTGCAAGCACAAGTTTCTCATCCCAAGACATTTGTTGACTACAAGAACACTACCTTGAAGTTTGATGTGAAGGAGGTGCATCATGTGGACAAAATGGACATGCACAGGAAAAAAAGGGAGATGATATTCTCCACCTTGACAAACACCTCATTGACTACTTCAAAATTGTAGGTGTCTCTGAATAACATTCAGTCCCAATTGAAGCTGGAGAAAATTGTTGATTAAGGTTGGTTTTCATTGATGTCAACCTTTGAAGAAATCCCCATAGCACAAAGGTTTGGGTAATGGACCCAATATTGTTTGATGTAAATATGACTCATTATTTTTTTTTCATGGTTGATAAGAAGTAAATATGGATGAACTCCAAAGTGGTCCCCTGATGGTGAAATCCCTCACGGGAAGACGCTTTGTGGAGTAAGAGAAACCATGCTTAATTGTGGAATAATGAGATGAAGGAAAGTGAATTTGTTATGGAAACTATCCTATATGTGTAGTTCTTTTCATTTCATTTCCGGTGGTATGTGGAACGTCACATAATTCCTCACGGTTAGAGAGTTATGGCCATGAGAAGTTGGAGACCCCAGGTTTGGGTAATGGACCCAAGTTTGTTTGATGGGTAACAGTATGCTTTATGATATATTTTAAGATAATACTATTCTATATGGATAGTACATGTCATGCCATTTCTGGTGGTATGTAGAACATCACATAACTCCTCACGGTTTGAGAGTTATGGCCTTACGAAGTTGGAGGACCCTCATATGTCATCTAGAAGCCCCAAAAGGTCAAAGTAATCAAAGTGGTTTAAGAGATTTTAAAAGGTAAATAATCAAGTGAAGTGATGAGTGTATTATAATTCAAAGTGAATACAAAATAAATTATTTCAATAATAAATTTAATGGAGAAATTAGAAGTGGACCCAACACTAAAATAATGAAAGTGGGCCAAGTGACCTAGAAGATGTTTTTAAGGAAGCTACTTGGAGAGTATAAATAAGAGGCAAGGCGCTCTCATTTGAATCACACTTGAGAATATTGAATATATATATGTGTATGAGATAACCAAGTATATATAAACCAAAATTATGAGTGAAGGTGAAGAAAAGAAGGCCGAAATACAAGGAAGGATAAATTCTTTTGATGGTGCTTTCTAAGGTATGTTATTTATAGGTCATCTCACCATTTTCGCTATAAATTTTTTTCTATAATGATTCAGACCATGAAATTTCTATGAAAGTGATAAAACATATCCAATCATCTGTGTTAAAAAATTCACTTTGTGGGTCATTGTATTTTGGGAGTTACACTCCGTGGAAAATAGGGTTTGTGGCCAGTCCTAAAACTAGTCAAAATCAGGTGTTTCGGGTAAAAACGTCATAACTTCTTCATAACAGATCCAAATTCAGTGAGAGAATTTTTTTTGGTTAGGGTATAGTATTTAGTATTCTTTGTAATATGTTTAGATCAATTCATCAAATGGTTTGTGTGGGAAATTCTCTACAAAGTCGCTCTCTAGAATAAGCTAGAATTCAGCAAGGTATGCCATTTTTTCTATAACCCCTTTTCCGAGAGGTTCCAAGTAGTGAAACTTGAAGGAATTGCATAAACATCACTGAAGAACATTGTTTATTAGTTTCATATCTTTATACATTACAGGTTCAAAGTTATGATTACTTCAAGTTAGGGTTGTTGACTAATCCAAAACTAGGCATGTGAGACTAAAGAAAAGTTTGATGAAAATGCTAGTCTCTTGTTTTTAAAGTTAAGG
>ML777020.1:572059-584180 GCA_009831015.1 Picea engelmannii | reverse complement strand
ATATAAAATTTGAATAAAAAGGATTATAATTACGCTATTACTGATTCACACCCCCCTCTCAGTAATCCAACAAAAATCTCTTCTTTGGTCAAGGAAAACAAGATCAAATCACTAGAAGAATTGGTGTTGAAGATTGGGTATGACCCAACAAATGTCAAGACAGCTAAGGAATTATTGAAGAAGAAGAATTCTAATATATCATGCTTGAGAAAGCAATTGAAGCTTCCATCTACTCAGGATTCACAAGCAAAAGAGGTGGTTGAAACTGAAGGCCACAAAGAAGAAATGTTGAAGCTTATCATGGAACATAATGCATAGATAAGAGAGATGGAAGCAGAAATGGATAAACTAATAAAGGAGAAAGAACAGAGTGTGCATATGGCCATTATCCCACTAGAGGCAGTCCCTCTAAATGGAATTAGAACAACAGAAGAAACTGCATCAGTAGAGATTCCATCAACAATTTGTTGACGGACATTGCTGACACACCATCAACTGGAAGGTCAGATCTGGACCGGGGTTGTCTAATTAACCCAAGTCGTTTGGTATTATCTGACCCAGGAGGTTTAATGGCTATGTTAGCCAACTAAGGTCCTAAAACAATAAAATAAATAAACTAATCTACAACTATGATTCTAACAATCTATGTACTAGTTCCAAGTATTTGAATATAAACGTGAATATACAAGTGATTATAAACAATCTATGTACAGTTTGCAAGGTTTACTTGAAATCTTGTGAAATGCATATTCATAATAGTGTTTCTGACTAAGATAAAGAAAGAATAGAAATCTTTTTGTTTTCTGAATGTTTTAAAGATTTTAAACTAATAAATACTAAGCAAATACAATTGAAACAATGATACAGAAACAGTCAAAGATAATTAATGCAATCATTGTTTCATTAATAAACAATTTAAATAACACACACACTAACTTCTTGTTGATCAACAAAACGGATTCTATCCCTTTGTGTTGTTTGAGCTCCTACTTTTCCTTCTTTTAAGGGAAACCTATAACAAAACAATACTAGTACTTCCAAAATAAATCCAAAGAAGTGTTTGATATTTGGAGTAAATTAATAACATCAGGAAGATAACTAATTAAAAGAATCCTGTGATCTTAAGATTCAATATATGAGAATGAAGGAAAACTCAATTATGAGTATTGATATTGTCAATAATTTAACATCTGAAATAAAATCAATAATAATTAAATAATCAATTGATCACACATACGAAATGGACTGACAAATTATGGACAACATCTAAATATTTAACAATATGAAACACCATATAATGACAAAGATAAAGGTAAATCAACCATAATAGTATCTCATAATACAAAAGTAATAGGAGAACACAATGGAATAAGAATCACACAGGTCTAAAGTCGATGGTGAATTGCTTTCCCATATCAATTCCCAAAATCACATATCCATATTGTAGTCCAGCCAAAATTTGTCCACTACTAAACAAAAAACACTATTTAAACTTGTCTTGGATTAACAACCTCTTATCATGCAATATAAAGGGTAATCCCCAAAATAGATTGCTTTACAAAAATAGGATAACAAAGAAATGCTCTTGTAGGAGTTTGTTTATACAAATTTATTACATAAATTTCATGGTTTTATCAACAAAAAGAGAAATTACTAAACTATGCAATGCATGATCCATGATTACGTATCCTTGTGAATAGAATCATAATTGTTATTTTCCTGGAAATGACAAAACAAAATTGAATTTAGAAAACAATACAAACTAACATTCAAAAATAGGTTGGCTACAAAATCATAAGATTTTGTATCTAGTCTTAATTTAATAACAAAATCAAACTAAATAAAACTATCTAATTTTTTCAACTGAATCAAATCAAAGAGAATCAAAACAATTCTTTACAGAATCAAATCAAAGAGAATAAAAAAAATCCTTTACCATTTAGAGATTAGACAATTAAGGATCTGATAATTCTGAGTTAATGATAGCGTTGAAATTTGTTGTGTTCTTGATAATCACATTACCAGTGCGTTTGAACCTTTTACTTTCCCGATCTACATTGGATTGAATGCATGCCTTTAATTCTTGCTTTTCCCTTTCAAGTAAGGATTTTCGAGTAGCCATATGTTTTAACTGTGCCTGGAGGTATGGTATGTCTCTGTAGTAATGTTCAACCCAGTCAAGACAATTATCACAGTGTATAGGTGTTATGGCCAACAGAGGTTGAGTGTACTCTATAATGGGTGCTTTCGTTTTTTCTGTAGCCTGCTTCAAATAGTGGCTTATACCAGTGAAGAATTTTTTATTTTTTAGGAACGAAGGTAGTTCAGAAACAAAATCATATTGTATAGATTCATTACCGGTTTCATTTCTGAGACATTGGTTATCCACATCTTCTCGAGAAAGAAATTCATTGATATCATCATCGGTCAAGTGATCATCAACCTCAATCACTGAGATCGATCTCATACGATCTTGCTGTCGATTTCTTAGACTCCTGGATATTAACCTACCTGGTCTCTTGTTTACAAAGCTCAAATCTAAGTTACCATGTTTCTTCTTTTTGTGTTTTTTCCTAACAGTTGATTTATCAATAAAAACTTGAGTCAACTCAACAACAGGAGCAGGAGAAACCCTCTCCTTTAATACATCTATTACCTATAATGATTTTCTGGGCACGAAATTATATCGTGGCTCTTTTCCCAAAGTGTTTTGCATAGCAACAGAGTTCGGTTCAGTGGTTGTATGGTATCCATGTGGATCAACACCTTGAATTTCGATGGTAGGGTTACATGGACTAGGGTTCGTATTTAAATTGAGAGGCAGGTCTATTGTGTTCTCGGGTAGGGAGAAATTTTTTCTACACAAGAAATATTTCTAAGTATCCCCAATATGAGCTAGATATGATAAGAACATAATTCGAATAAGCCCATGGTGGAAAAGGCTAGACAGAGGGTTTAAACTTTGTTTCTAATAACGCTTAGACATTTTATGTAGGCTCAACAATAGATATAGATGCATGTTTATCTTGAACCCTAGGAAAATCATCAACAGGCAGATGTGATAGAAAAACACTAAGCCATACCTACCCTCACAAGTTATGAACTGTTTAAGAATTAGAAGCAGGTCATGCCATCAGGGTTTTAAGAGAGTAATAGGTGTACCTTTAGGGAAGCATGTCGATTTCTTATAGATCGTGAATGGAATCCAAGGCACACCTTCTATCTTGGCATTTTTAAAGCATTTTTCTCCCTCTTGTGATAGTCCTATAGCTCGTGCTATAGAATCCTCAGTTACTTGAAGTTGCAGATCCCCAATTTTGGATTTAGAGCCATCAAACGATTGAGAAAAATGATGTACAACTGTGAGGTCATGACCCTCAAAATGTCCAATGAAAATGTCCCAACCATGTGCCTGTAAATTTCTTATGGCATCGTCATGGGTGAGAAGGGCTTGATATCCATTAGGTTCAATTCAAACCACGGGAGCCATGGTTGCTATCAAACAAACACAACAAATGCAACGAGAGGGAGGTTTCTATTTCCAATACACAAACAATAGGGAGATTTCTGCAAAATCAGAAGAGGCCCGATACCTACGGACTTGGGAGGATATCATGCTTGGTAATTTGAGCTTTGAGTGACAAAGAACTAGAGGACACACATGCTTGTGAACCACTATGCACAAGGAACATTAAACCCAAACCATTATCAGTTTCCTATTCAAATAATGAATGAGAGTCTTAAATGTGCAAGAAAATAGGATGATGTGGAATTGTGAGTACAGTAGTCCTGTACCAGGGTGATAGGATAGTGATATGTCTGGTAAGAGCAATAAGCATATAAATTTTAATCCAAATTTCTGCATGATAAGGCATGTTGGAACATATATATTTTTCTAAACTTTAGACTTAGATAAGTTTCATTCTTTTTTAAATAAGGAAAAATGTGTTCTTGAATATCACCATTGATGAAATCCTTCTATTTAATCCAACAATCTAAAATCCTTAAAAGTTATGGATCCGCCCACTTGTTAAAAGGTAAAATCACTAAAGGTTTTCTTTCGAAATGTCGAGTTTCGGGATTTCACGATATAG
This sequence comes from Picea engelmannii, assembly GCA_009831015.1. Taxonomy (NCBI): domain Eukaryota; kingdom Viridiplantae; phylum Streptophyta; class Pinopsida; order Pinales; family Pinaceae; genus Picea; species Picea engelmannii. The sequence continues at coordinate 580,086 of ML777020.1, read as the reverse complement.
ACGGTCCAACATGTAAGAATTCCAAAGTCCCGATATCCGAAATCGCGAAACTGTATTTATATTTAAAACTATGTTAATTAAAAGGTTAAACATGATTAATATTAATTAATCAATCTCGATTTCGTGATTCAGAGAACATAGCTCGAACTAGTATAGGATAACCTAAGACTAGAAACCCATAAATGGATTGAGGTTAAGTATGATTAATTAACAAAATAAACTTGATTCATTAACACATCGAACAATCTTGTATCATGATTAAGTTTTTGTTGATTTGCATTTCGGGTAAATTCAAATTTTATCTATGCTTTTCTTGATCATGAAACATCGACCATTAATGGAATTAATAGATGATCTAGGGAAATGATTTCAAATAAGATCCTTCTTTATCGCCCAAATCTTTTTATTAAGGGAATTAAATGCATTGTCAATGAAGGTATACGCAAATTGATGCACTTAAGGAAAAGAAGATTTTTTCATTTTTGAGTTACATTCACATTTTCACAGAGTTGTATTAGCGAAATAATCAGTCTTCTGCATTTTCTGTGATAGATAACAGAACTATGATACCATGCCTCCATGAAAATCAACTAAAGAGACCGGTGAAATTTCAATCCATAATACATATGCTCTCTCTGAAACCTAGCCCAGAATCATAGACACCGTCAAATCCTAGACGCAAGTATTCAACATCTTACAATATGAACTGGTAAATTGCCTGGATGATTCAAGCGACAACGAGAAGGAGGACCTATCTACCAAATACAAAATTGTTGCTTAGTCAGAGATACATAAGATAGAGACAAGGCCTAAGCTCTTTCCCTACAATGATATGATCGGTTGGTCATTGGACCACATAGATATCCCAATCAGGACTATTTTCAATTCACAAAAGGTCACAGTTAGGTCTTTCAGGCCAGAACATCTACAAGTAATGTACAAATTGTCTATTGTATCCAATTTCGTTTACAATGCAAATTTCCTTGTAGACTTCAACAAGAAGGAATGTGACCAATATGGAAAAAGCCTTCCCGATTTAATTAAAGACTGGTATTATTTCCCTGAGAAGTTTAGAGTCGATTCCCATGGTATATACCCGGTTGCTGCACTAGAACCTCACATAATGTACATAGAAATGATGATGTGTAGGCTCTACGGGAAGGAAAACACAACCCATTTATTTCTACCATGGGTACCTATTATGCACTCAGTAGCAGAGGGATATTCTTTTGATTGGGCCAAAATATTCTCAGATAGTTTGGTTCAATAAATTGCAAGATATCATTCACTAAGAGTAAAGGGGAAACCGACCCAATTTTTCATGTTGGATTATATTATGGACGCCGTCTCTTTCATGGCGTCGTTTCCGTTGATGGACTGGAGTTGGACTCCAAATAGTATCGAACCCATACATATTTAGCATTCAAATATTTGGGAAGAAAAGGCAAAGGAATTATTTTATGATATCTATAACTGGGTAGTGGTGCTAATGCACACTACCATATATGGCTATCCACCTCCAAAAATTTCATACAAGATTGTGACTAACCTAGGCAGAATAGTAGACTGGTACATCAAGGAACACTTCTACTATATTAGCGTTTTTTGTTGTTCAATTCATCCATATGCTCTGCCACAATTTTTACCAGACCGAATAGTGTGTCGATAGGTCACACGACAAACTGTGCTTGGTGGGATTAGTAAGGAGCTCAAAGAAGTACAAAAAAAGGTATGGCCCTCTTTTCCCTTGCAAATTGGTACATTTTACCTACTGGATTTCAGTCACTCTAAGGTAGAGGCCATAGCCTTGGAATAAATAAAGCTAGTCAACATTGAATTCAAGAAGAATGACCCACAAAAGGTCGTGGGTAATCACATGGCCAACTTCAATTTGAAAAGGTATGAACGTGAAGATTATCCTCAAGACGAGATTTTTCAAGGAGCGAGATCCTATCCATAGGTCTTGAGTCGAGTTCGAGCTCTCTCACCTGATAAAATGATTGAGTTTTATGACTTCTAGAGGCACCAAAGAAGTAGCCTTCCTAAATTATTACAAGGAGGAACCTCGACATCTCTAACTATAGAGAAAACAGAGACCCGAAGCTCAGAAGCAGTAAGCTCCAGTGAACCGGAAATTCGGGAAAATTTGGAGAAGACTGAGGTATCGAATTAGAAAGAAGATATCCCATCGACAGATGTATCAAGTGATCAAGCCAAAGATCAAGCAAAGACACTGACAAAGGAGGGAGAATAAGAACAATTGTTTACACTAGATAAATCAACTACAAAAGCGGTCGGAAAATAGTCATTCACCGAAATTGGAAACCCCATCCAGTTCATCACACTGTTACAATTCACCAAAGGGAATCCAAATGCAGAGTTAGTATTCATAGAGGACCTCATACCCATTTCAGTTGAAGAGTTGCCTCCTTCCAATTTCTTTTTCAGCAAGAAAAGGAAGGTTGTGGTGAAGAGATAAATGCACCAAAAGGAAGGTTCAACTGTCGAAAGACACAAGGTGCTAATTGATGGAGAAGCCTTGGAGGAGGTAGAATTTGTTGAATAAGTAGCAGGTTCACTAGGGGATTTTTCAACAACCAACCAGTTCTCAGTCGGAAATTTAAAAGAACGACTGAAGCAGAAAGATCTGCCAATAAGCCAATTGCAGGATCAAATGAAGACTGTAGAAAAGAATGTCCAGAGCAAGGTCAACAAGGGCTTCGAGAAGATTAGATCAAGTGGCAAACAAGAAATCTATCAGCTCAAATCCATCCTCAAGGAGAGGCACATGAATATATAGGCGAGCCAGGGACAGGCCACCCAACAGGATGAGTTGGTAAGGAAACTACAAGCCAAAGTAATCTCTACCAAAAACATGGTTGTGGATATAATAGTGTTCCAAGATCAGGCCTTGGAAGTGAGAAACAAATTGGAAGAAACACAACAAAGCCTTCTCACTAAGGATGAAACTGTCCAAGATCATTTTCGGGTGATAGATCAAGCATTAAATAACATTTTTTTAAGAGAGACAGAAGTTATTTCTGCCTGGACTACCTTCTAGGAAGCAGTTGTGTCGTCAACAAAAGAAGGAGTAGTTATGTCTTCTAGGTTGTCCGTTTTGGAACAGACCAGACGTGATATAATACTAAAGACCTGGGAATCTAGCATAGTTGAAAGTAGGAAAATGGCTAAGGAAATGAAGAAGTTTTGTGAAGAGGCATTCCACTCACTCAACATAGAATCATTAGGCCTTGATAAAGAAGATAGCTCTAGAGTATTGGGACAGATTGACATAACAAAAAATCAATTTGACATTAAGACAAATATGGAAGAGGCTCAGGCCGAAATCTCACAGATAAAATAGGTTGATATTATTCTGATAAATAGATGGCTAGTGAAGCCTAGTCTGCAACTACAGTCTATAGTTTCAGAAGATAGATGAATGGAAGAAATATTGCCTCAATTGGAAAAGAAATTATATATATTTTAGGCTAATAACTTAATAGAGCCCTCCAGGCTAGTGGCGCAATTTGTGAGTAGATGCATCAAATGTATTGACCAAGGAAAAGGTAGCACCTCTAGAAACAATGAGATAACCTGTGTACGTTATTTGTTTCGGAGCTAGAGAACTAGAGAAAAAAACACCTCTGCCAGCATAACGAGGAGACCAATAGAAATGCAAGCGAAATGTTTCAGATTTCATATTCTATAAATTTACTATTTTAGAAATAGAAGAATTCCAACCGCTTAGGGTTGATAACTTTTTGTATAAATACATATTTCAAAGATTGAAAACATGTTGCTTCTTGTCGTATTGTAACTAAGAAAACTCATCATTTGTGAGTATTAATACAAGTGTAGACAGGGATTCCAAATTTTGTGTTGTTTGAGTTATGTGCCTTGTTTGTGTTTCATATATTTTGTTCTCTTTAAGTTACTCCTAAACAAGTGAATGATTACAATTTAGTACAACATCTAATGTGATTACATTCCATTTAGTATTTGATTAGCAAGCAATTTTTCCTTTGTATTTTCTATCAACAAATACAAGGCCTGCCTATTATTTGGATCACTATATATTATATCCTTTCAAAAGTGCATTCTACATTTTCTTCTACTATAAACAAGGTAAGATTCTCATGTCATTGATGCCTTAGTTTGTTTAATAGTTTTGTAATTTTCTTCTCCTCTCTCAAATTTGATAAATTGACTCAGACAACGAAATACGGCCTCTGTTTTGTTCAGATATTAATTTCATTTGAGAATTTAACTCTTAGAAAACTAATGAAAGAAAAAACACCTTTAAAACCAACTTTACTTAATTCATGATGCCTGACATTATTCTTTGAGCCTTAAGTTTAATCTCGGGAACAAAAACTTTTTGGCGTCATTGTTAGGGATGGAGAAACGAAGTTATTATTACCTGGGAGAACGACCTGGTAGGTTTCTTTCTTTGATAGTGAACAAAGATAGAATACAGTATTAAGGCTAATTTAAATTTTTCACTTGTTGACTCCACCACTAATAAACTGGCATTCAGTTGAAGGAATACCAGAAAAAATCTAGACGATAAGCAGACCACGCCCTTATCTGACCCTGAAAAATTTTAAAACCTAGGGGATACCTAAAGCATACCACTTGATGCAGGAGCATCGTTAGCAGCAAGCAAGCGTGGAGGTGTAAGACAACAGGGATGAGTGCCATCACATTTTTGGCACCTATTGAAAATGTTTGAAATGTTTTTGAAATTTTGGATGCGCAGACATTAATGAAATAGTTAAGAAGGTGTACTTCCATATTGTAAACATATCTTGAGTGATTCACTCTGATCTGTAAGGTGTAGAGGCATTTATGCATAGTTAATGAAAGTAGGTAGATTTAAATTCTAGATTAGACAATTTTAGGAGATGGAGGGAAAACCAACTATAGACACCCTCATCTTTGTATCATGGTATCGATCGAGAGATATTGTATGATTAAGAACATGAGCATAGAGGAGAAACAGAGAGTGGTAGAGAATAATCCATGTACAAAAGTTCTGAAATTAATACATGAAGGTTTGATTCAGACTCATGGGGTTCTAATGCTTTCTATGTATACATACTAAATGTTATGCTTATGATTGTTTACTCTTTCTGTTGTACATTTGTTGTTATGTTGTGTATGTATGATTTCTTATTTAGTGTTTGAAGTCTGAGAGAGAGAGTAAGGGAATGCATTTCAATTGTTCTTGTCTCTGAGCAAGAGTTCTTGCAAGGAGTGGAGTGAAGCATCCACAAGGAGTGCGTTGACGGGTTCAGAGTTCATCTCTGAAAGCTCAGGAGGGATACCATTGTTCTCATTTAAACTGAAGTGCAAGACAAGCACAAAAGCGATGCAAGGTGTGCACAGGCTAGTCGAGACCATAGAACACATAGACTAAGGTTGAAAGATTGAAGGACTGCTATTGCAGAGTTGCACAGAGTCAAGAGATTCAAATATTTAGGAATATTTGAAGAAGTTCCACAAGGAGTGCATGCAAAAGTATTTTAGGAGACTTGAGTTTGTGAAAGGAAGCTTAGAAGGGTCAACACTTTCAAAGTGTTGAAGAGCAGAAGAGGAGTTTTGGTCACCATGCAGAGGCTAGGCTTAGGAAAAGGATCACAGGCTGATTGAGCCAGAAGTTTCTTTGGGGAGAGATTGAAAGGTCAAAATTCTCTGAGGGGGATTCCCGAAATAGCGAGAACCATAGGATCTACAGGAGCTGCAAGGTGGATAAGGGGCCGCTGATCTTGACTTATTGGGATGTCAGATTATTTCGACATTTCGGGGTTCGAAAGTCCGAAGTGTAAGCCAAATCCTTAGCTGATCAAACCCCTGAAACGCGAATAGAAGTATTCCTGTGTGGAAAGAGCGGGGAAGAGTATAAGTGTTTCAGAAAACATCAAAATTCAGAAAATCAGGGATTACGAGGACATAAGGTGGTTCAAGAGTTCCAAACTCCCGATACCTGGAAACCCGAACAAGAATAAGACGACACATGGAAGGATAGGAGACTTTCTATCGAGGGTCGTGAAAGAAGAGGAGGAGAAATACCATTTCGGCATTTCGGGACTTCGAAGACCGGCATACGGAAGCGACAGAGCATTCGATCCTTAGCATATCAAACTTCTGGTACACGAAAGTCCAAAAGGATTTCAGAAGATGAAATTTTGGCATTTCGGGTTCAGAGGTTCGAGGACCCCAAGGACATAGTGGAAGCGATTTTCGGTGTTTGAAATCCCAAAACCATGAAGAGGAAGGGAAGACTGGAACATTTTCATTTCGGTAAATCAGAAGTCGGAAGTTTGGGACTCCAGGGGTCAAGAGTAGAGTTGCACGTCATCGCAACTCTCGAATTCGTGAAAGCCTAAAAGCCGAAATTGACATCAGGAAAGGAAAGTATTAGTATTTTGGGTTTCAAAGGTCGAAGAGATAAGGCGCTCAACCATGGGATTCGCGAAATCACGAAATCCGGTATCCCAAAATAAAAGAGGGGTTCCCTCAAGGTTTGTTGTGGGTGTTGATTTTCCGAAAGGGAAATAAAAGAGCCAATCGATCTCTTAGGGGACGAAAAGAAAATATCTTATGCGGATCCCAACCTGTGGGTTTGGGGGCCTGTGTCAGTTGTGGTATCAAAGCATACAAAAATTTATTTTCTTTCTGTAGCAGAGAAAAGAGGAATTTTACATCCATGTCGTCGAGAAGAAGAGACAGGAAAATACCTAACCCACCGGAGGAAAGGGAAATTCCAAGAAGAAGATACAGACAATTACATGATCCGGTAAGGGAAAGAGAGATGCGTGAACTACGTGTCAGGCTTGATGCCATGGAGACAGCACAGAGATGCACAGTTGATGCTGGGGATATAAACGAATCTGAAAGTGAAAATGAAACTGGAAATTAAGAAGTTGCAGCCGAAGATGCAGCAGAAGAATGCCTATTCAGGGTTGTTGCAAGGATAGGTGCTAGAGAAAAAATGGACATTTCAGTATATGAAGGAAACATGGATGTTGAAGAGCTTCTAGACTGGATTAGAGCTCTAGATAAGTATTTTGACTATGAATATGTCGAGGAAGACAAGAAGGTCAAACATGTTGTCACAAGACCTAAAGGGCATGCAACATTATGGTGGGATGAACTGTAGGCTGACAGACGCTGCAAAGGCAAGCAGAAAATCAAGAGTTGGGATAGAATGGTTGCGAAAATGAAAGAAAAATTCATACCCAAGGATTATCAAATTACTCTGTTTTGGAGAATGCAAAATTTGAGACAGAAGCTGATGTCAGTGAAAGAGTACACTGAAGAGTTCTATAAGCTAAACATCAGGGCAGGTCATTGGGAAAGTGATGATGAAAAGGTTGCCAGATATATGAATGGTCTGAGATATGACATCCAAGATGAGATGAGCATGATGACCATTTGAACGGTGGAAGATGATTATCAGATGGCTCTGAAGGCTGAAGAGAAGCTGAGCCAAAAGAAAAGTCAAAGAGGGTGAGGCAAAAGTCAATCCAGAGGAAAAACAATTGACCAAGACAAAAATCAGAAACCTAAGGAAGAGTGGAAGAAACTTCAAACTCAAACTGAGAGAGGTGGAATCTCATAGAGAGGAAAATATGCAGACATAAATACTTTTCCTCGAACCAGAGGAAGAGGAAGTGGCAGAGGTGGTGAAATAAAATGCTTTACCTGTGGAAAGAATGGACACAAATCCTATGAATGTCTAGATAAGAAGAAAGAAGGAGGTGAAACTCACATTGCCGAAGCACAGGGACAAAATTTTGAGGCAGAAGATGTTGAAGGTGGAAGATCACTGATGGTGAGGAAAGTTCTCTTGACGCTAGAGAAGGAGGTAGAAAATCCAGTCCAAAGGAACATAATTTTTCGGACTGCTTGCAAGACCAAAGACAGGGTATGCAAGGTCATCGTGAACAGTGGTAGCACACGCAATCTCGTTTCTACAGAGATGGTAGAAAATCTGGAGTTGGAGATTATTGAACATCCAA
>ML777020.1:543563-572009 GCA_009831015.1 Picea engelmannii | reverse complement strand
AGGAATGTGATTCATGATGGGAGAAAGAACACATACACCCTGGAGAAGAATGGAAGAACTCACATGTTGTTGCCAATTAAGGATAAAGAAGTGACAATAGAGGTAAGCAACACTGTACTTCTCATGAGTGGGAAGGAACTTCTTAAGGAGGTTAAGAAGAAAGAAGATACACAATTCATTGTCGTTAGGAAGCCAAGAATTGTTTTAACCAACACAAGAGTGGATGATTTACCAGAGGAAATCCAACAGCTACTGGAAGAATTTTCTGATATAGTAGTGGACGAACTACCTCGTTCGTTGCCACCTATCAAGAGTATAATTCATCACATCAATCTTATACCTGGAGCTAGTTTACCAAACAAAGTAGCGTACAGATTGATGTCGTAGGAGAATGAAGAGGTCAAGAGACAGGTCCAGGATTTAATGGACAAAGGATTGGTTAGAGAAAGCTTGAGTCCATGCGTTGTTCCAACAGTGCTCAATCCAAAGAAAGATGGAGGCTGAAGGATGTGTACAGACTCAAGGGCAATTAACAAGTTTACCATCAGATATAGATTTCCATTGCCAAGGATGGATGATTTGGTGGATTTCTTGAGTGGAGATTTTTTTTTTCAAAGATTGATTTGAAAAGTGGATATCATCAAATCAGAATGAGAGAAGGTGATGAATGGAAGACATCATTCAAGACAAATGAAGGGTTGTATGAATGGCTTGTTATGCCATTTGGCTTAACAAATGCACCTAGTACTTTCATGATATTGATGAATGAAGTCCTAAAGGAGTTCATTGGAAAAATCGTCATTGTATATCTTGACGATATGCCGATTTTCAGTAGAACAGAAACAGAGCACTTGAAGAATTTGGCTACAGTGATGAAAAGATTATAGCAAGAGAAGTTGTTGATAAATATGAAGACATCATCATTGATGAGGACAGAGCTCATTTACCTGGGATTTGTTATCTCTGCAAATAAGCTAAAAATGGATCCAGATAAAATGGAGGTGATTAAGAATTGGCCATCGCCAAAGAGTATATTTGAAGTTAGAAGCTTTCATGGATTGGCTAGTTTCTACAGAAAATTTATCAGAAATTTCAGTGGAATTAGCGCATCGATGATGGACATGGTGAAGAAAAGGCATAAATCTTTTCACTGGACAGAAGAAGCAGAGAAAAGTTTCAATTTGTTGAAAAGGAAGATTACTGAACAACCAATTTTGGTGTTTCCAGATTTCAACAAGACATTTCAGGTCAAATGTGACGCTAGTGGATTTGCAATTGGAGCGGTCTTGAGCCAAGATGAAAGACCAGTCACATACTTCAGTGAGAAACTGAATGAGGCAAAGGTTAAGTACTCCACATATGACAAAGAGTTTTATGCGGTCATACAAGAACTGAAGAAGTGGAGGCACTATTTGGTTCCTAAAGAGTTCGTTTTGTACAGTGATAATCATGCCTTACAATTTGTAACTCAACAGGATGAATTGAACCAGAAGCATGCAAAATGGGTTGAATACATGCAGAATTTTACTTTTGTAATTAAACATATTTCTTGAACTACTAACAAAGTTGTTGATGCTTTGAGCAGGAAATGTTTGCTGATGTAGGAGTTCGGAGTTAAAACATTGGGTTTTGATAACCTCAAGGACATGTGTAAGGATGATCCAGATTTAAAGGAGGTGTATGAGGCATCTGAGAATCCAATTCTCAGGGACAGAAGCCAATGGACCGAATATATGATCCAGGATGGATTATTATTCAGGGACAATCAATTATGTATTCCAAAATTCTCCATGAGGGAGAATCTGTTGAAAGAAAACCACAGTGGAGGATTGGTCGGACATTTCAATCATGATAAAAGGTTCTCAAAATTAAATGGCTCATATTTTTGGCCAGGAATGAGGACCGACGTCAAAGGATTTGTGGACAAATGTAGAATTTGTCAGCACACAAAGGGAAAAAGGCAGAACACGGGGTTTTATCAACCATTACCCATACCAGAGAGGTTGTGGGATGTAGTGAGCATGGATTTTATATTAGGGTTGCTAAGGACACAAAGAGGATTCGATTCAATCTTTGTTTTGGTAGACAGGTTTTTGAAAATGGCACATTTTATACCATGTCAGAAAACTAGCGATGTAACTCACATTGCGAACTTGTTTTTCAAAGAGGTTGTCAGACTTCACGGCTTACCAAGGAGTATAGTTTCAGATTGAGACACCAAGTTTGTCAGATATTTCTGGAGGAATTTATGGAAGAAGCTGGGGACAAGTTTGTCTTTTATCTCATCTTATCATCCTCAGATGGATGGATAGACAGAAGTTGTGAACAGAAGCTTGGGAGATTTACTGAGAAGCCTAGTAACTAAACACCACAGTCAGTGGGATCATATTTTTCCACAGGCAGAATTTGCTTACAATGATTCACATAGCAGAAGCACGGGGCAGAGTCCATTTCAGATTATTTATGGAATACAACCAGGGGGAGTTTCTAAATTGAAAGATTCAGAACAAAATGAAACTAGAAGTGCTAGTGCAGAATATTTTGCAGAGGCAATGAAAGAAATTCACAGCCAAGTGAAGGAGCGATTGCAGAACTCAAGCCAAGAGTACAAGCGCAGAGAAGATCAACACAGGAGAGAACTTCAATTGGAAGTTGGTGATCTAATTCTTGCACACCTAAGAAAGGAAAGGTTCCCAAGGGAAACATATAACAAACTGAAAATGAAAAAGATTGGACCATGTAAGATCATAACGAAATTTGGGGAAAATGCATACGAGATTGAATTACCCGATGGAGTTGGAATTTCACCGATATTCAACATCTCATATTTGTACCCTAACAAAGTTGAAGAAGATAGTGGACAGATGGAGGTTCAGTGGACTAAAAAAATGCCTGTAGCTAAAAATCCACAAATGGAAAGTATACTTGACAAGAGAGTCGGCAAGAAGACCAGGAGAAAATAGTATTTTGAATACTTGGTCAAATGGAAGGGACATCCATTTGAAGATGCCAACTGGGAGAATGAAGCACAAATTTAGAAGCATGGACAGACCGCACAAGAGCTCATGAATAGGAGTCCATGAAAATTTTCAAGAGAGGTAGTATGATGCAGGAGCATCGTCAGCAGCAAGCAAGCGTGGAGGCGGATATTTAGTATTTGATTAGCAAGCAGTTTTTCCTTTGTATTTTCTATCAACAAATACAAGACCTGCCTATTATTTGGATCACTATATATTATATCCTTTCAAAAGTGCATTCTACATTTTCTTCTACTATAAACAAGGTAAGATTCTCATGTCATTGATGCCTTAGTTTGTTTAACAGTTTTGTAATTTTCTTCTCCTCTCTCAAATTTGATAAATTGACTCAGACAATGAAATACGACCTCTGTTCTGTTCAGATATTAATTTCATTTGAGGATTTAACTCTTAGAAAACTAATGAAAGAAAAAACACCTTTAAAACCAACTTTAATTAATTCGTGATGCCTGACATTATTATTTGAGCCTTAATTTTAATCTCGGGAAAAAAAAAAATTGGCGTCGTTGTCGGGGATGGAGAAATGCATTTATTATTAACTGGGAGAACGACATGGTAGGTTTCTTTCTTTGATAGTGAACAAAGATAGAATACAGTATTAAGGCTAATTTAAAATTTTTCACTTGTTGACTCCACCACTAATAAACTGGCATTCAGTCGAAGGAATACCAGAAAAAATCTAGACGATAAGCAGACCACGCCCTTATCTGACCCTGAAAATTTTTAAAACCTAGGGGATACCTAAAGCATACCACTTGATGTAGGAGCATCGTTAGCAGTAAGCAAGCGTGGATATGGAAGACAACAGGGATGAGCGCCATCACATTTTTGGCACATGTTGAAAATGTTTGAAATGTTTTTGAAATTTTGGATGCACAAACATTAATGAAATAGTTAAGAAGATGTACTTCCATATTGTAAACAGATCTTGAGCGATTTGCTCTCATCTGTAAGGTGTAGAGGCATTTATGCATAGTTAATGAAAGTAGGTAGATTTAAATTCTAGATTAGATAGTTTTAGGAGCTGGAGGGAAAATCGACTATAGACACCCTCGTCTTTGTATCATGGTATCAATCAAGAGAGATTGTATGATTAAGCACATGAGCATAGAAGAGAAACAGAGAGTGGTAGAGAAGAATCCATGTACAAAAGTTCTAAAATTAATACATGAAGCTTTGATTTAGACTCATGGGGTTCTAATGCTTTTTGTGTATACATACTAAATGTTATTCTTATGATTGTTTACTCTTTCTGTTGTACATTTGTTGTTATTCTATGTATGTATTATTTCTTATTTAGTGTTTGAAGTCTGAGAGAGAGAGTAAGGGAATGAGTTTCAATTGTTCTTCTCTCTGAGCAAGAGTTCTTGCAAGGAGTGTAGTGAAGCATCCGCAAGGAGTGCGTTGATGGGTTCAGAGTTCATCTCTAAAATCTTAGGAGGGATACCATTGTTCTCATTTCAAATGAAGTGCAAGACAAGCATAGAAGTTGTGCAAGGTGTGCGCAAGCTGGTCGAGACCTTAGAACACATAGACTAAGGTTGAGAGATTGAAGCACTGTTGTTGCAGAGTTGCACAGAGTCAAGAGATTCAAATATTTAGGAATATTTGAAGAAGTGTCGCAAGGAGTGCATGTAGAAGTCTTTTAGGAGACTTGAGTTTGTGAAAGGAAGCTCAGGAGGGTCAACACTTTCAAAGTGTTGAAGAGAAGAAGAGGAGTTTTGGTCACCGTGCAGAGGCCAGGCTTAGGAAAAGGATCACAGGTTTGATTGAGCCAAAAGGTTCTTTGAGGAGAGATTGAAAGGTCAGAACTCTCTAAGGGGGATTCCCGAAATAATGAGAACCGTAGGATCTATAGGAGCTACAAGGTGGATAAGGGGTCGTTGATATTGAATTATTGGGACATCAGATCATTTTGGCATTTCGGGGTTCGAAAGTCCAAAGTGTAAGCCAAATCCTTGGCTGATCAAACCCTCGAAATGAGAATAGAAGTATTCGTGTGTGGAAAGAGTGAGGAAGAGTATAAGTGTTTCGGAACATCATAATTCGGGAAATATGGGATTACGAGGACATAAGGTGGTTCGAGAGTTCCAAACTCCCGATACCTGGAAACCCGAACAAGAAGAAGGTGACATGTGGAAGGACAAGAGACTTTCTATTGAAGGTTGTGAAAGCAGAGGAGGAGAAATACCATTTCGGCATTTTGGGACTTCGGAGACCAGAATATGGAAGTGACAGAGCATTCGATCCTTATCATATCAAACTTATGGTACGCGAAATTCCGAAAGGATTTCAGAAGACGAAATTTCATCATTTCAGTGTTCGGAGGTTCGAGGACCCCGAGGACATAGTGGAAGCACTTTTTGGTGTTTGGAATCCTGAAACCATGAAGAGGAAGGGAGGACTCGAACATTTGCATTTTGGTAAATTGAAGGTCGAAAGTTCGGGACTCCAAGGGTCGAGAGTAGAGTTGCACGTCATCGCAACTCTCGAATTTGCGAAAACCTAAAAGACGAAATTGACATCAGGAAAGGCAAGTATTAGTATTTTGGGTTTCGGAGGTCGAAGAGATAACACGCTCGACCACGGGATTCGTGAAATCATGAAATCCGGTATCCAGAAATAAAAGAAGGGTTCCCTCAAGGTTTGTTGTGGGTTTTGATTTTCCGAAAGGGAAATAAAAGAGCCAATCGATCTCTCAGGGGCCGAGAAGAAAAGATCCTATGCAGATCCCAACCTGCAGGTCTGGGGGTCTGCGTCACCACTGCATATACAAGTAAGGTTTATCAACCCAAAACCACAAATTCTAATGCTAAGGTTCCACCTGAAAAATTAAATTCGCAAGAAGATTCCACCCAAATCCATTTCGGAGAAACGTCGACTGATAGAATAGAAGTTGAATTCATATACCCCGAGTTCGTTTTACCCAAATTAAAAACCGATATCAATTCGACTGCCTCCTTCACTAATAAAGGTAAAAAACCCATCTCAATACCTTCCTTGATTGATATTCCATCAATCCCCAAAATAAAGTTTCCATCTTCCCGAAGTTTATATATCTTACCCTATGATTCAACCCCTATAGGTTCTCTCGTTTATATATCCTACAAGTCCGAAGAACCTAGCCCTCATCTCTCTTTTCCCCCCTTTTCCAATTTTCTGTCTCCTGGCGATCATTTCCTAGAACCCCTTTCGCTTCATCACGAAGTAACCCAAAGGTCACTACACATCTTTGAAAATGTTATCTACAATCTCCAAGTTTCATCCCCTAGATTATCAATGGTTTCTACCGGAGGAGGTGGTGTCGAAGGTGGAGGAGGTGGTGGAGGATTTGGTGGTAGAGGTGGAGGAGGATTTGGTGTTGTAGGGGGAGGAGGAGGCGGTGTTGCAAGGGGAGGAGGAGGCGGTCAAGGACCACCTCCACCTCCTAGAAATTTTGCTAAAGTAGTCACTAGGTATGCTCCTTTAGTCCTCCTAGTTCCTCTCCACAATTTACCTAAAAACTATATGAAAAACCTGCCAAAGTTCACAGGAGAGGGAGACTTAACGACCACCGAACACATAAATTGTTTTGATCAATTTGTCGATATCCTTGGCCTTGAGAACGACGATGTTTATTCAAGACTCCTAGTTCAAAATTTCGAAGGACAGGTGAGGACCTGGTTCTGAGGGCTACCGACAAGCTCTATAAGAACATACAACGAGTTAGAAAATGCCTTTCTCATACAATGGGGAGAGAGGAAGGATCACCTTTATTATTTAATCGATTTCGGAGATTTAAGAAAGAAAAATTCAGAAGAAGTTCTTGAATTCACTCAGATATTTAATAAATTGTATAACAAAATTCCAGTTGAGGTTAAACCTTCCCAACCTGCAGCAAAAGTGACTTTCGGGGCTTTCGAGCTTGACTTTGTCTTACTATTGAAGGAAAGGATATCTACAGACCTTACAAGAATGCAGGACGATACTATAGAAATTGAGTCAAATATGATGGCATCGGGAAAGTTGAAAGCTAAAACCGAAACGGGAAATAAAGAGACCAAACGATTCAGAGAATAGGCAAGACCTTCTGGATCTAGAAGGCCTGTGGAAGACAAAATAGACGACATGGAAAAAATAATCAAAGAATTATCAAACAAAATCTCGAGGATGGAGCTGGACCAATCTAAAACAGATTAGTTCACTAGAAAAGATTTCATAAGAAATCCTAACCCTCAAGCGTAACAAAGACAGATAAAAAATGAATATCAAAAGATTCAGAGCCCCTTTAAAAATGAAAATTTTATAGGACGAGATGGCATGCAAAACTTCAAGGAGTTAGATGAAGACATGAATAATCTTAGACATGATGATCAAGAACCTGATTTGACGAGGCAAGATTATGAAAGGTCCTTAGGCACAAAATACATGTTTAATGATGGTAGCATAAATATTACAGAAGATTCTACTTATCAAGGAATCGTCGATAATATAATGGTCGAGCTTCAAAAAAACTATAATTTAAGGCCTAGAGATAAAAATGTCACAATTTCTCAACCGAAGAAGATCTTGACAATAAGTAAAATGAGTGAGGCAGCTCAATCATCAGCTGAAACATAGACTTTCAAGACGAAAGCAGCTGAAACACAGACTGCCAACACGAAAGCAGCTGAAATGTAGACTGCCAACACGAAAGCAGCTGAAACGAAAGTGACACAAACTAACAAATCAGATAAAAAGGAGATAGAAATCCCAGCCATAGAAGCTGAAAGGACAACAGGGATTTTCAATCTAGAAAACGAATTTAATAAAATCAAGATCCATGTACCTCTGTTTGAACTGGAAAAAAACCCTGCATATAGAAACAAAATTGCTAAAATGATCAATTTCTCAGATATTGAAAGTCAGGTGGATGTTATAAATTTAGAAGATGATAAATTGACTATAATGTTTGGTCCGCATTTTGAAAATGCCAGAGATTATGTTGCTCCTTTCTATATTACACTGACTGTGCATGATCATCTGTTGCATAATTGTATGTTAGATTGTGAAGCCTCCCACAATATGATGCCCAAAGCTATTATGGAAAAACTGAGCCTTGAAATTACCATACCATACAGAGATTTATATTCTTTTGATTCGAGAAAAGTTAAATGTATGGGTATGATTAAATATTTAGTGGTTAATCTTGCACAGATTCCAATGAAAAGTATTTTGATGGATGTGGTTGTTGTTGATATCCATACAAAGTATGGCATGCTACTATCCAGGTCTTGGGGTGCCAAACTTGGAGGATCTCTTCAATGCGACATGACGTACGCTACAATCTCGATCTTCGGCGGACATTTTAATCACCTGTACAGAGAAACAAGGTTGGCATATACTATAAGTGACCCGCAGAATATGAATAATTACCTTGTATATGTCGCCGATCAGGATTTAGGAAACTGTGTATTATCTCTTGATGATGATTTAGATGAATGTATAGAAGAAAATTGTACAGAAAAAGAAAAGATAGAAAAAACAAATAAAAATGTATATAGTGTTGGAGTTTGGAAAATGTATTTCGATGGCACATCATATTGTGAAGGAGCAAGAGTTGGAGTGTTGTTTGTGGCACTCAGAGACGAGTTAATTATTCCCTTTTCCTACAGATTACAGTGGGACATCAATTATATTAATAATGTATGTGAATATAAAGCCCTAGTTTTAGGATTAGAAGCTGCCAAAAAGTTAAAGATTGAAAATATGATAGTTTATGGTGATGCGGAATTGATCATGAAACAGATAAACCAACAGTACCAGGCCAAACACCCAAGGTTGAGGTCCTACAAAAATTGTGCCTGGGATCTGATTGAGAATTTTTTCTCATCATTTAATATTCACCATATTCCCAGAATAGAGAATCAATAGGCAGAATCATTGGCCAAAGAAGCCGCAACATTTCTACCTCCTACTGTCCTAAAACTAAAGTATCACATAGAAATGAGGCACAAACCCTCCATACCAAATAATGTTCAACACTGGAAAGTCTTCGAAGATGATGAGCAAATCAGGAAATTCCTAGAAATGGTGGATGAATTTTCTGAAACATATATTGATCAGGAAAATCAGAATGACCCTCCTTGGATTATGCAGGAAGGTGAAGATCCCCAAGAGTTCCAGGATAAGATCGCTAATCACTGCATGTTGGTATTGAAAAATAATCAGATCCCTAAAGGTGTGATTCATTTGGAAATATTATTCGATCATGATGATATTCCCTTAAAGTATACTTTGCAGCCTCAGCCTGAAGAGGTTGAAGATTGTAACATAGGCACTAAGGAAACTCCTAAGATGGTAAAGATATCTAAATACCTTCCCCCTTAAATGAAAGGAAAATATGTCAAGTTACTCAAGAAATACAAGGATGTTTTCGCCTGGTCTTATGATGAATTAAGAAATTATGACACCACCATAATTGAACACAAAATCCCCTTAAAACATGGTGTTAAACCTTTCAGGTAGAAGCTCAGAAAGATAAACCCCATACTATTGCCTGTGATAGAAAAGGAAGTGAAAAATATCCTAGATGCGAAGATTATTGTTCCACTCAGGTATTCCAAGTGGGTGGCCATTCTAGTTCCGGTCAGGAAGAAAAACGATGAAATCATACTGTGTGTAGATTTCAGAAATTTAAATAGATCATCTCTCAAGGATAATTATCCATTACCTAAAATGGATCACATATTGGAAAAAGTGGTTGGAGAAAATATAATGTCTATGATTGACATTTGCTCAAGCTATAATCAAATTGCAGTCCACGGGGATGATAAGGAAAAAGTCGCATTCACCACTCCATGGGGTACCTTCATGTATGACAAGATGTCATTCGGATTGATGAACGCAGGAGCCACGTTCCAACGAGATATGGGCATCGCCTTTGTCGGTGAAAGAGATAAGTTCGCAGTGATTTATCTTGATGATCTAACAGTATTTTCTAAATCTGATGCAGAGCACCTGGTGCACCCCAAACAAACGTTTGAGAAATGTCGAAAATTTGGTTTGTCTCTGAATCCCAAGAAATCTCATTTTGCTATGCAGGAAGGTAAACTCTTGGGCCACATAGTATCTAGAGATGGAATTAAAATCGACCCGAAAGGGGTTGAAGCTATAGATACAATAAATATTCCTAGGAATAGAAAAGAGATTCAATCATTTTTAGGAAAAAACAATTTTTTAAGAAGATTTATCCTGGAGAAGGACAACGAAGTTAAATGGACAACCGAAGCCAAAGCATCATTCGAACTTATCAAGAAATTTATAGGTGAAGCACTAGTGTTGGCCAGTCCATATTATATGAAGGAATTCTTGATTTTCTCTTTTTCATCCGAACACACTAGCATGGTCATGCTCTTACAAAAGAACGATGAAGGTTTTGAGAAGCCAATAACATTCTTTAGTAAAAGTCTCAGAGATGTTGAACTAAGATATGATATATTAGAAAAACAAGCATATGCAATGGTGAAAGATCTCAAATCTTTTAGAACTTATGTGCTCCATTCTAAGGTCCTATGTACCAACCAACATTGTCAAGGACATATTAGTTCAATCAGATAGTGACAAAAAAAGAGGCAAATGGTTAGCCAAGATTCAATAATTTGACCTAGAAGTAAAACCGACCAAACTAGTCAAAGGTTAGGGTTTGGCTAAATTACTATCCGAATCAAATTTCCTGGCACTTGGGATAAATCATTTACAATCCTACGAAGAGATTCTAGATATCAAAGAGTTCGATGACCAGATACCTATGACTCAAATCCAGGAGAAATTATCTTCCTCGACTTGCTATAAAGACATAGTTTCCTACCTTCTCACTCTACAATGCCCAAGCGGTATGACTCCTTCCAAAGATATAACGTTGAAGTTGCACACAGTAAAATATTGTATCATGGACAATCAACTATATTGGAAGGATCTTCTGGGTTTCTTACTAATTTGTTTAGTAGAATCCGAAATAGAGAGGGTAATGAACAAATTCCACGAAGGAGTGTGTGGAGGGCATCATGCATGGATAGAAACAAGATATAAAATCCTGAGAGTTGGATATTATTGGGCGAAAATATTTACTGATGTGAACACCAAAGTCAGAGCTTCTAACCCCTGCCAACTATTTTTAGGCAAGCAAAAGATTCTTGCACTACCTTTGGTCCCAGTCAAAACATAAGCTTTGTTTCAACAATGGAGTCTAGATTTCATCGGTGAAATACATCCACATTCAAGTGCACAACATAAGGGATTTTGACCGCTACTGACTATTTCACCAAATGGGTAGAGGCTATTCTGATGTGAAACACAACAGATACAGTGGTGATAGGTTTCTTGGAAGAAAACATTTTGTCGATATTTGGTTGTCCTCGGAAGATAGTTACTGATAATGCCCAAGATTTCAATTCCATGGCTTTGGTAAGCTTCTGTCAGAAGTACATCACACTAGGGAATTCCACAGCCTATTATCCTCAGAGAAATGGGTTAGTCGAATCCTCGAACAAGAGTCTAATCACCATAATTAAAAAGTGTTGACTGAAAATAAGAAATCCTGGCATGTACATTTGAAAAATTCTTTGTGGGCTAATTAGATAGGCACTAAGAGATCAATCAGAATGTCCCCTTTTCAAATGGTATACAGTACCGATGTTTTTATCCCTATCAATCTTGCTCTGCCCGTAATGAAACTCTGGCAAGATGCCAAGGAAGAGCCAAATCACATCACCAGGAGAATAAATCAATTGATTGAAGTCCAACAAAATAGGGTTGAAGTAGGAGAAGCTCTAGAAATATCAAGATAGCATGAAAGCCTTGTTTGACCAAAAATCTAAAGATAGGGAATTCCTTCCCGATGACCTGGTTTTAAGGTGGGATGCTAGGAAGGAAGACTCAGGAAAACATGACAAATTCAACCATATATGGTGTGGCCCCTTCAAGATCACAACTTCCGAAGGGAAGAATTCATTTTTATTGGAAAATCTGGATGGAAAAATCCTTAACGCCCCTATCAACGGGCATTACCTGAAGCATTTTATGAAATAAACGGTTTCTGAACTGTCACTGTATATACTAGTTTGATTTCTTTACTTTGATTTATGACTTTTCATTTCTTTGGTAAGTTACTACTTTCACTGTAAATACAGACATGTTTATTTTTTTCAAAAAGGAAAACAAGAAAATAAAAAAAGGAGGTAATAGTTACTATTTCTTTTGATAAGTATCTAACGACTCTCATGTTTATTTCTATTGCGGGATACTGGCCAATAGACGAAATATCAGAAAAAAAAAATCAGAATAGCGATATGCTCCCAAAACAGATGATAAATAAATAGTTGGTTTAGTTGAAAATATGAAGAAATTTTAAGGTATGAGCGTCTAAAACCTACTGAACCAAGTTGAAGTTTTAAGGGGAATCTAGCTAAATCTGAAAAACGTCTCATTCACAGAAATATTTTCACCTAATCAATGATAAGAGGAATATGAGAATTATAGACTAATCTTAAAAAAATTCTCTGATGTTTAATAAATAAAATAAAAAAAATTAATTAAAAGAAAAATGAAATACAAATAAAAGAGATTAAGGAAATACAAGAATCACTGAAAAGCTTAGGTGAGATTGATCCTGTTCACAATAGAATTTTTGAATACTCTTACTATTTCAATCTTCCCTTCTTAAATCTTTTGTTCCCTTTGGTTCTCATCTTCTCCCTTGGTCTCCACAGAGAGGAAATTTCGCCTTAACTCTGAAAACTCAGAAACATATCTCAAAGTAATGTTAGGCAAATATTTATACGCACCTCTCAATTTAACTGGAAGAAAGTATGTCTAGGTTAATCCTGACTACTTTAGACTTTCTAACAGATTCAAACTGATTGATTTCACTCAAGGAAATCCCCTGAAAAGTAAAATTCCCTCATGAAAAAATTACTTGTAGGCAAAGGTGTCTTGAAGGTTGGAAGGAAATTAACCCAGAGTAATCAAAGTGAGCTAATAGACCTCTGTTTCTAAATTACAAGTAGATATCATCCCTGGTATATGACATACAAATTGATTTCCCCAACTTCATGCTTAAAAATATTTATATAAGACAGATGGTGAAGGGAAATTCATCTAAACGATTTCCCCATCTATCTCAAAAAATAGATGACGAAAGGAAATTAATTAAATGATTTCCATCGTCTCAAGAATTTAAATGCAAGATTACAAAATGAAGTGGTGAAAGGAAATTTAATCTGAGAATTAGATAACTTCACAGAGGTACTGAACAGGCTCGCTAGTAGTGAAGAAATGTCTATGATATCTGCAAGGTTGTTATACATGTATTATAATGTACTATGGTAGTTAGTCTTCCTCTCGACAAGATTTACATTCTAAGCCAACTAAGGACTCCCTAATTAGATAATTAAAATCACTTTGCCTTGACACGAATAAGATCAAACAGAGTCGGATAGATAGGTTAAGGTTGTTTTGATTACCTTAAGAAAATCTGAATACAGTTTCAGGAAAGAGAAATTTCAAATAGCCTAACTAAAAGTCATTATTTGATGTGTTTTGAAGGTTTTCTAAGTTATGGTTGAAACCCTTTTCTCACTATGATCCTTTTCTGAAAAATTTCCACAAAATGCAATAATGACTCAATTTACCCAATAAAGGCACTTGGTCTATTGTTCTTCACGACACACAGGGAGAGGCGATCCCTAGATGGAGCCTATGTTGGAGCATATATATTTTTCTAAACTTTAGACTTAGATAAGTTTCATTCATGTTTAAATAAGGACAAACGCATGCTTGAATATCACCATTGATGAAAGCCTTCCATTTAATCCAATGATCTGAAATGCTTAAAAGTTATGGAGCCGCCCACTCATTAAAAGTTCAAATCACTAAAGGTTTCCTTCGAAATGTCGGGTTTCAGGATTTCGCGATACAGATGGTCCAACATGTAATAACTCCATACTCCCGATATCCGAAATCGTGAAACTGTATTAAGCTTTAAAACTATGTTAATTAAAAGGTTAAACATGATTAATATTAATTAATCAATCGTGATTCGGAGAACATAGCTCGAACTAGTATAGGATAACCTTAGACCTGAAATCCCGAAATGGATTAAGGTTAGGTATTATTAATTAACAAAATAACTTGATTCATTAACACATCGAACAATCTTATATCATGATCAAGTTTTTGTTGATTTGCATTTCGGGTAAATTCAAATTTTATCTATGCTTTTCCCGATCACGAAACATCGACCATTAATGGAATTAATAGTTGATCTAGGGAAATGATTTCAAATAAGGTCTTGTTTCATCACCCAAATCTTTTTATTAAGGGAATTAAACACATTGTCATTGAAGGTATACGCAAATTGATGCGCTTAAGGAAAAGAAGATTTTTTCATTTTTAAATTACATTCACGTTTTTACAGAGCCGTCTTAGTGAAATAATCAGTCTTCTGCATTTTCTGTGACAGATAACAGAACTCTGATACCATGCCTCCATAAAAATCAACTAAAGAAACCGATGAAATTTCAATCCAGAATACAAATGCTCTCTTTGACACCTCACCCAGAAGCATAGACACAGTCAAATCCTAGACGCGAGTATTCAACATCTTACAATATGAATTGGTAAATTTTTCAGATGATTCAAGTGACAACGAGAAGGAGGACCTATCTACCAAATACAAAATTTTTGCTTAGTCAGAGCTACATAAGATAGCGACAAGGCCTAAGCTCTTACCCTACAATGATATGATCGGTTGGGCGCTAGACCACGTAAATATCCCAACCAGAACTTTTTTCAATTCCCAAAAGGTCACACCCAGGTCTTTCAGACTAGAACATCCATAGGTGATGTACAGATTTCCTCTGGTATCCAATTTCATTTACAATGCAAATTTCCTTGTAGACTTCAACAAGAAGGAATGCGACCAATACGAAAAAAACCTTCCTGATTTAATTAAAGACTGGTATTCTCACCCTGAGAAGTTCTGAGCCGATTCCCATGGTATATACCCAATTTCTACACTAGAACCTCACATAATGTACATAGCAATGATGATGTGTAGGATCTACGAAAAGGAAAACACAACCCATTTCTTTCTACCATGGGTACCTATTATGCACTCAGTAGCAGAGGGATATTCTTTTGATTGGGCCAAAATATTGTTAGACATTTTGGTTCAAGAAATTGCAAGATATCAGTCACTAAGAGCCAAGGGGAAACCAACTCAATTTTTCATGTCGGATTATGTTATGGACATTGTTTGTTTCATGATGCCTTTTCTGTTGATGGATTGGAGCTAGACTCCAAATAGTGTCGAACCCATACATATTTATCATTCGAAGCTTTGGGAAGAAAAGGAAAAGGAATTCTTTTATGAGATCTACAACTAGGTACTGGTGTCGATGCACACTTCCATATATGGCTATCCACCTCCCATAATTTCAGACAATATTGTGACTAACCTGGGCAGAATATCAGACTGGTACATCGAGGAACACTTCTCCTATATTAGGGTTTTTGGTTGTTCAGTTCCTCCATATGCTCTTCCACAATTTTTACCAAACCGACTAGTGTGCTGAGAGTTCACATGACAAACTATGCCCGATGGGATTAGTAAGGAGCTCAAAGTAGTACACAAAAAAGTATGGCCCTCTTTTCCCCTGTAGATTGGTACATTTTCCCTATTGGATTTTGGTCACTCTAAAGTAGAGTTCACGTCCTTGGAAGAAATGAAATTGGTCAACATTGAATTCAAGAAGCATGACCCATAGAAGGTCGTGGGTAATCACATGGCCAACTGCAATTTGAAAAGGTATGAACATGAAGATTCTCCTCAAGATGAGATTTTTCGAGGAGGGATATCTTATCCATAGGTCTTGAGTCGAGTTTGAACACTGTCACCCGATAAAATGATTGAGTTTTATGACTTCCAGATTCACTGAAGAAGTAGCCTCCCTAAATTATTACAAGGAGGAACCCTAATGTCTCCAGCTGCACAAAAAATGAAGACCCGAAGCTCAGAAGAAGTAAGCTCCAGTGGACCGAAAATCCAAGAAAATTTGGAGAAGACTGAGGTGTTGACTCAGAAAGAAGATATCCCATCGACAGATGTATCAAGTGATCAAGCCAAAGATCAAGCAAAGACACTGGAAAAGGAGGGAGAAGAAGGACCATTGTTTACACCAGATAAATCAACTACGGACGCGGTCAGAAAACATTTGTTCACTGAAATCAGCATCCCCATCCAGTTCATCAAACCATTACAATTCACCAGAGGGAATCCAAATGCAGAGGTAGTATTCATAGAGGATATCACAACCATTTCGGTTGAATAGTTTCCTCCTTTCAATTTCTTTTTCAGTAAGAAAAGGAAGGCTGTGGTGAAGAGAGAAATGCACCAAAAGGAAGGTTCACTTGTCAAAAGACATAGGGTGCTAATTGATGGAGAATCCTTGGAGGAGGTATACTTTGCTAAAGAAGTATCAGGTTCACTGGGGGCTTTTGCAACAGCCAATGAGCTTTCAGTTAAAACTTTAAAAGAATGACTGAAGTAGAAAGATCTACAAATAAGCCAATTGCGGGATCAAATGAAGACTGTATAAAAGAATGTATGGACCGATGTCAACAAGGGCTTCGAGAAGATTAGAGCCAGCGACAAACATGAAATCCAACAACTCAAATCCAGCCTCAAGGAGAAGCACAGGAATATACAGGCGAGCCATGGATGGCCCACCTAGCCGGATGAGTTGGTAAGGAAACTACTAGCCAAAGTAAGTTCTACTGAAAACATGGTTGTGGATATAATGGTGTTCCAAGATCAGGAATTGGAAGTGCGAAAGAAATTGGAAGCAACACAACAAAACCTTCTCACTAAGGTTGAAATTGTCCAAGATCATTTTCGGGTGATAGATCAAGCATTAAATAAAATTTGTTTAAGAGAGAGAGAACCTATTGTTGCCCGAACTACCTTCCAGGAAGCAGTTGTGTCGTCAGCAAAAGAAGGAGTAGCTATGGCTTCCAGGTTGTTTGTTTCGGAACAGACCAGAGGTGATATAGTACTAAAGACCCGGGAATCTAGCATAGCTGAAAGTAGGAAAATGTCTAAGGAAGTGAAGGAGTTTTGTGAAGAGCCTTTCCACTCACTCAACATAGAATCTTTAGGCCTTCATAAAGACGATAGCTATGGAGTACTGGGACAGATTGACATAACAAATAATCAATTTGACATTAAGACAAATATGGAAGAGGCTCAGGCCGAAATCTAACAAATAAAATAGGTTGATATTATTCAGATAAACAAATGGATAGTGAAGCATAGTTTGCAACTACAGTCTATAGTTTCAGAAGATAGACGAATGGAAGAAAGATTGCCTCAATTGGAAAATAAATTATATATTTTTTAGGCTAATAACTTAATAGATCCCTTCAGGCTGGTGGCACAATTTGTGAGCAGATGCATAAAATGTATTGAGCAAGGAAAAGGTAGCACTTATGGAAATAAATGATATAACTTGTGTACATTATCTATTTCAGATCTGGAGAACTAGAGAAAAAAATGCCTCTGCTAGCATAATGAGGAGACCAACAGAAATGCAAGCGAAATGTTTCAGATTTCATATTCTGTAAATTTACTATTTTAGAAATAGAAGAATTACAACCGCTTAGGGTTGAGAAATTTTTGTATAAATACATATTTCAAAGAATGAAAAAAGGCTTCTTCTTGTAGTATTGTAACTGACAAAACTCATCCTTTGTGAGTATTAATACAAGTGTAGACAAGGATTCCAAATTTTGTGTTGTTTGAGTTATGTGCCCTCTTTGTGTTTCATATCTTCTGTTCTCTTTAAGTCACTCCTGAACAAGTGAATGATTACAATTTAGTACAACATCTACTGTGATTACATTCCATTTAGTATTTGATTAGCAAGCAATTTTTCCTCTGTATTTGATATCAGCAAATACAAGACCTGCCTCTTATTTGGATCATTAAAAATTATTTTGGATGCTTGATATTATTCTTTGAGTCTTAAGTTTAATATCAGGAACAACAAGGTATATGGTATATCAAAATCATATAATCAACCATAGATACGACCAAGTCATATTTACCATAGTCAATAAAATTGTGGCAATGGATAAATCAATAAGCTTACAAACCTTAAGACTTAATAACATATAGATTCCCTTGAGGTGTAATCTCTTTAGAAAAAGGAACGAAGAAACCACAAACTGCAGAATGATTATCCAAGCCAACATTTTGTTTCAATTTAATGCATACAGTCATGAAATTAAACAAAACAAACGCAAAATTTAAACGAAGAACTCTTATAATCATCTAGGCCACTGAATCTCCTCAAAACCAGAGGACATAAACATTTATAAATGTAAGGAGGAGGTAGCTACAGAGAAATTTTATCCCTTGTTGGTGACTTTTATTATGATAAAATTTGGCAGAATTGTTGGCTGCCAACAATGGCGACACACTAGGCGAAGCAATTATCTCTACATCACCAAAAATTTATATTAGGGGCACAGATGAAATAAATTTTGGAGATAGTTAACGATAGATCAAGCATTTCAACAATAACTCAAAAAAAACACAGTCATAGTATTAGATGCATTTATGTTCGAAATTGTAATCTGGTATCTTGTTTAGATCACAGGTGTAACGATATTTATACAGGTGACTTTGATACCGTTGACAGGGCCACTATTTCCAGCAGGCGTCTATAGCCTCGGAAGGGATGTCATTTAACCCACTCTATTACCTCTATCCCATACAAGAGTCATCCATTTATGATAAAATCATCCTAAGACCTGATCAATTTTAAGAACATAGTTGAGGATCTTCGAAAACCCGGCATTGATTCACTGCCAGCAGGCCTGTTCAGTGCCCCGATGAAGTTTCCTTGGTATCATGTGTTCATTTACCCACTGCCAGCAAACCTATTCAGTGTCCTGGTGGGTTTACAAACAATTCCCACACATCGTAGTGCTTCCAACTCTCCAAAATTTGTTTGTAAATTTCCAGAAACTTTAGGATGTTAAGAGAGCAAGGTGATACCAAAGGCCTGAGAGTCTGGTAATGAAAGGATTGATCATTTAAGAATTATTTTTCTGTTCTGATGGATTTCATCATGATTTAGACAATTAGATTTATGTTAAGAAATCATATCCAGGATGCAGAGGCACATTGAATTGTTCTCATTAAAACATGGACGACGTTATAAGTTTATTAAGGATAATCATGTCTTGTTGTGATTTTAATGGGAAACCAAAAACACTAATTGGACATAAACTTACTTCTGTTGATTTGAGTTTAGCACTTACTGTTTGGGTGCCTGAAATATTATCAACTGCTGCTAATGAATACAAATTTTGATTCCCTTCAACAAATGAATTGTGATTCAGACATAATCATTTAGAAAACAAATCAAAAACCAACAAAATGAAAAGAACCAAAATAAAAAAATAGAAAAGAAAATTAAAAAATATTTACAAGAGAGTGGATCAGAAATCATCAAGCGAGATATCCCTTGAGAGCCTGGTCGTTCACTGGGAAAGTGTCTGACTGTCCCTCCAAGTCATGCAGACGAAAATAATTAGGACCCAATTTTTTAGAAAGTACAAACGGTCCTAGACAAAGGTTTTGGAACTTGGTATGTTCTCCTTTATGCTCGTGTGCTTTGTATCACTTAAGAACCAAATATCCGACTTCAAAATTCCTTTCAGAAGATGAACTTGTGTCGAACCAACTATTAACAATTTGTTGGTGCTGGTCAAGTTTTTGTTTTGCTTGTGTTCTCACCTCTTCTAATTTTAATAAGGCATTTATCAAGTTTTCTAGAGGAGGACACTCTTCTTCTTGAACCTTCTGTGATAGTTATAGAGAAGGAAGAAAGACATGTGGGGGGAGGATGGATTCTCTTCCATAAAAAAGGAAGAAAGGAGAATTTCCAATGGAGGCCTTTGGAGTTACCATATCAGCCCAAAGTGCTATTTACAATGCATTGTGCCAATTCTTGTGGTTTTCTGAAACTGTCCTTTTTATAATCTTGATTAAATTCTTATTTGTTGACTCGGCTAGACTGTTCCCTTGAGGGTAGTAGATGGAAAAATACTTCATTTTAATCCTTTTTTCCAGAGTGAAAACATTCATATCTAGGGAATAAAAATAAGAAGCATTGTAAAAAACCAAACATTTAGGAATTATGAATCGAGTGATAATATGGGAGTTCAGAAAAGACACTACCTGATTGGTGTTGACCACTTTTAAAGGTAAAACTTCAGATCATCTTGTAAAATAGTGTATTTCCATGAGAATGTACTTGTGTTGTTGCAAGGAAGGGGGATTGATTGGTCCTATAATGTCCAGGCCCCATTGATGGAAAGGTGCATCTACAGTAACAGGTTGCAAAGGAAAAGCTGCATTTTTCACTCGTCCTACAACCTTTTGATAGATTATACACTTGTGGGATAATGTATGGGAATATTTAAACAAGGTAGGCCAATAGTAGACATCCCTTAGCACTTTTTGGGTAGTGGTATCTCCAGCAAAATAACCATCGACATCACTGGAATGAAGTTCAACTAGCACTTTTTTAGACTCCACTTTTTCTAAACAATGCAGAAAAACATCGTCAAAGTTCTTTCGAAATAATATATCATTGATTAATTGGAAAGATGAATATTTAATCCTAAGTTATCTTCTGTTTTTGGGGTCAATATTGTGAGGAGAAGATCCATGCAATAAATAAAATCTAATATTCTAATACCAAGAATTGGAAATTGTTTGCGCAAAACTGATCTATTTCTCATCATGTTGATTTATAGTTGATGCATTTGTTTGACTTTCAGATTTCTCAACTAAATCAACCACTAATTTACACATACCTTGACCTATAAAAATTTGGGAAGGGATTATTTCAAGATCATATTCCTGAAGCGATGTCATCCAATTTTCCCTTTTCTCACCCAACTCTTTTTTTACTAACAGATTTCTTACAGCGGGGTACTGAACAACAAATTTGGTCCTAGATTTCAACAAGACCTAAAGTGTTTGACTTCTTTAAAAACAACATATTCCTGCTGATCTACCGCGGGGTAATTAAGTTCCTCTCCTTTAAACACAGATCTTATGAAGGCAATGGGTATCTCATTTCTTTCAACGTTTTTCTGTGTAAGCACAACAACATAGAATCTGTCAGATACAAAAGTGTATAAAGTGAAATCTTGAGAAAAATTGGGCCTCATAAGGGAAGGTGCTTCTATTATTTCTTTTCTAATTGAATCGAAATCCTGACTTTCTTGTGGTCCCCATATGTATAAAACATATTTTTAATTAGTTTTTGTAGAGGTCTAACCATTTCAGAGAAACTTGGGACAAATCGCCTGACAAAATTAATTTTTCCCTAAAAGGATTGCATGGCCTTTTTGGAAGGAGGAGGAATTTTGGATATGGCTTGGGTTCTCTTAGGGCCAATTATCATTCCATCTTTAGAAACTATAAACCCAAGCAGTTTCCCTTGTTCTACTATAACGACTGATTTTTTGGGATTGAGAGATATGTCGAACTTGTGGCATCGTTCTAAGATAGCCCTAACGTGAGACAAGTGTTCTTTATTATTTTTTGAAAAAATAGTGACAGCGTCAAGATAGACCACAACTGATTGGTTGATGAGGCCACAGAAATCAATATCCATTGCTCTCTAAAAAGTGGTGCCGACATTTATTAGTCCAAAAGGAATTTTACTGTAGGCATAAGTGCCCCATGGGGTATGAAAGGTGGTTTTAAGTTGGTCCGAAGGAGACATCAGGACCTGGTTGCATCCTAAAAAACCATATAATAAAGATAGTCTTTTAGAACTAGATACTTGTTGTAGGATTTGTTCCATTGGAGGAACAAGGTAGTTGTCTTTATCAGATGCTCGATTTAAATTTTGAAAATCAACACAAAGTCGAATTTAACCACTTATCTTCCTTAGGTCTAAGTTAGACAGCCATTGAGTATGCCTAACCAGAAAAATTATCTTTGCAGATAGTAATTTATTCAGTTCCTTTTTAACGGTAGGTTCCAATTTAGGATGCATTTTCCTCAATTTTTGTTGGAAAGGTTGAGTTTAGGGTTTCATAGGGATTACATGTTGTATGATGTTTGGGCCAAAAGTTTTTAGATCGTCGTACGTCCAAGAAAATACATCTTTAATTTCTTTGAATAATTTTATAAAAGAGGACATTTCATGTTCAGAACATCCCTTTCCCAGATTAATATTTTAAGGATTATGTGGTGTTCCTAAATTTACGGTTTCGTATAGAAAAGAGGAACCTGTTAGTTTTGCAATTGAATACCCCTCTAAACTTGTCATGTAAGTCATAAAATTTATCTAATGTCACAACATATTTGGGGATAGAGTTTATTAGCTCAGATGATGATTCTAGAGATCAAGGATTGGATATTACCGTGAAATCTCGGAGATTCTTGTCATGAGTGCCTTCATCAATAACTGCATCTTGGAAGGTGTCTTACATATGTAGAAAGTTGATGATCTATTGATTATCATCAAATACTCTCCAATTTGTGATGTTGTTTGAAATCGATTGCATGAATAACAATTCGATCCAAAACGCGTTAGGAGAGAGACCTTCAGCGGGCAACAATTTAGAAGCAACATTGGCTAGAAAATCATCTTCTGAATTACTCATTCTAGGAATGGAATTTATATTAAATGCTAGAAATTTGTGCATTAAACCCCATATCTTGGTTTGGTAATTCTTCATATGTGGTGACAAACAATGTATTACATTTCTTATATGTTTGACTACTATTTCTGAATCACCAAATACTACCAAATTTTGCACATCCATGTCCAGTGCTTTCCTAAGTCCCTGTAGAAGTGCTTCATACTCTGTTGTGTTGTTAGTACATTCAAACTCTAATCGAATAGAAATAAATGTTTTATTACCTGTAGGGTCGATGAGCACACAACCAGTACCTGCCCCTTCTCGGGATTTGGATCCATCAAAATATAGGGACCAAATTTGTGCATCATTAGCATTATTTGGCATATTTGGCAAAGTTGATGCTTGAGTATAGTATATTACTTCAGATTGTTGTTTTTGATCAGTGATAGAGGAAATTCCATTCATGAAGTTACCAAAAAAGGTATTAATTCCATGCATTTCAATCGAATTTGTGGTGGTAGCAAAAGGCTCATTTGGATCGTTCAAATATGTCATGGTATGTTTAAGGTAACATTCTTCGTTTATTCTAATCTCGTTGGGCTGTCCATTTTCAGGCAGCCACAAGTGAGACCAGTCTGTAGAAAAATAACTGTGTATATGTTCTGACCAATCTCTTCTTAAAAATAGACCATAAAATTCGGGAATGTCAACAACAATAATATCAATTACTTGATGAACTTTGGGATTGGACGATAATCTAATCATCACATTTTTTAGTTCACCAATGACTTTGACATTCGTTCAATCTAGCTGAATGATTTTTAAATCAAAAGGTTTTACATCTACATTAATTTTATGGCATACAAACAGAGGCATCACATTTGATGATGCACCAGAGTCACATGTTTTCGTGCGGAAACAACATAATTCTGTTGTTTTTTTATTGTTGTTCCTGAAACAGTGTTATCTAAGTTTCCTATATTTTTTTCTGATAAGTCCCCTTTTTCTTGATTTTCATATGTTAAGAACAAAATATCAATATAGCATAGAAAAACCTCAGAAAAAGTACTCAACGCCTTGAAAAAGAGATAATTTCAGATAATAAGCCTCTTTGAGGGGGCAACCTCCTTTTACCCCACTTAAATGTTCAAGTACAAGATGATTCAAAATGAAAATGTCTCCTTGGCATATATAGGAGACTAGGAGGTATAATTACAACTAATGGCCTAAAGACGACATACATAAAATAACATTACTAATATAATGTGCCCTAATTAAGGGGTAATGAGCCAATATTAGGGCTTAACATGCCCCTCCACTTGAGACAAGTATTGTCTGCAATGCTTGAGTAACTCTAGATGCTTCTGTATAAAAGACTCATCTTCCCAAGTGGAATCTTCAGCCGGTAGTTTCCTCCATTTAATGAGATACTATGAAATGGATCTATTCCTCAGCTGGCGAATTCTTGTGTCAGTGATGGCTTCAGGCTCCAATATGACTTTTCCTTCCTTGTCAAGTTCTGGCAATATAGTTTGAACTGGGATCTTGTCGCCTATAACCTTATTTAAGCATGAAACATGGAAAATTGGGTGTACTCGTGAAGATGCAGGCAACTCCAATTTGTATGCCACAGTACCAATCTTTTGCAACACCTTATAAGGGCCATAGTACTTTGGTAATAATTTATTATCCTTCTTGGCTTGCTTGAGGGACATCTATTTGTATGGTTGTAGTCTTAAAAACACCCAATCCCCTACTTCAAAACTTCTATCACTACGATGTTGATCTGCTTGTTGTTTCATGCGATTTTGTGCCATGGTCAGGTTATCCTTTAAGATTTGGAGAAATTGTTGTTGATTCTCGATGTGATCTTCCACTGCTTGAACCTTAGATTTTTCTTTTAGAGAAGAAGTGATGGAAGGAGGGTGGTATCCATAAAGTGCCATAAATGGTGTCATTTTTGTTGCAGTATGAAAGGAAGTGTTATACCACCATTCTGTCAAGGGTAACCATTTGAACCATTGTTTTTGTTTATCAGAGACAAAGCAACGAAGGTATCCTTCCAGACATTTGTTCACTATCTCAGTTTCTCCACCAGATTGAGGAGGATAGGATGAGCTATGAGCCAATTGAGTACCCAAACAAGAAATAATTATGTCCAAAAATTTCCAGTGAAGATGGGATCTCTGTCACTTACAACAATATTTGGGCTGCCATGTAGCTTTTGAACTGTCTCCATGAATGCGGTGGAAATTGTACTAGCTTTGAAGGGATGAGAGAGTGTACAAAAGTGTGCATACTTGGTCAGTCTATCAAAAATCACCATGATGACACTCTTTCCTTCAGACTTTGGTAACCCTGTGATGAAATCCATGGAAACCTCCTCGTAGCGCTGACTTGGGATGGATAATGGTTGTAAAATACCTGGGGTCTTAATTGTTTCCACCTTATTTTGTTGGCAAACCAAACATTCTGCCACAAACCTTTGAACATCAGTTTTAAGGCCTTCCCAATACAAATCCTTCTTGACTCTATGGTAGGTTTTCAAAAATCTTGTGTGCCCTCCTACTGGAGAGGTGTGCAATTCCAATAGTACCTTTTGTTTGAGTTGGGATCTCTTACATAAATATAAGCTATCTTTGTACCATAGTGAATCATTTTTCCATGTAAATGTATCTGATGCACTGGAATCCTGTTGCAACCTTTGAATGAGAGTCCACACTTTTTCATCATTCTTCCATTCATTCCTTGATTCTATTATCCAATCAGGTTGGATGATCGAGATAGCATAGAGAAAGGCCTCAACATATTCATCCTTTCTTGAGAGTGCATATTCCACAACATTTTTCTTCTCCTTCTTATAGATGATTTCAAAATCATAACCCAATATCTTGGTTACCCATTTTTGTTGTTCTTCTGAAGATAGTATTTGTTCCAAGAAGTATTTAAGACTATCATGATCTATTTTGACCTTGAAGTGCCTACCTATTAGGAAAGGATGCCATTTATTCAATGCATGTAGTATTGCCATCATTTTCTTCTCATAAATGGGTTTGTGTAAGTCCTTTCCCTTGAGTGGCCAACTTTCAAAGGTCAGGGGGCTTCCTTCTTACATTAGGATAGCACAAATTCCATTTCCCGAGGCATCACATTCCACAATAAAGGTTTTTGTGAAGACTGGAGTGGTCAAGATAGGAGCATTTCACATCACCTCTTTAAGTTGTTCAAAAGATTTAGTTGCCTTTGGAGTCCATGAAAATGCATCCTTTTTAGTTAGTGTCATTAAAGGTGATGCTATTCTTCCATAGTTCCGAACAAACTTGCGGTAGTAACCTGTCAAACCCAAAAATCCTCTACGATTCTTCAATGTTTTGGGAATCGGCCAGTCCATCATGGCCTTAATCTTGTTAGGGTCTACCTTGACACCTTCATGAGATACAATATGACCCAAATACTCTACCTCCTTTACTCCAAAGAAAATTTTGGATGGTTTGGCATATAGTTGTTGCTCCTTTAGTAGTTGTAGCACCTTGTCAACATGTCACACATGATCCTCCCAATACTTTCTATAGATTAGTATATCATCAAAAAATAATAACACAAATTTTCGAAGGAAGGCCTTGAAAATGGAATTCATCAATCCTTGGAATGTGGAAGGTGCTGTAAGGCAAAAAGTCATGACCAAAAATTCGTAATGGCCTTCATGAGTTCGGAATGTTATTTTTGGGATATCTTCTTTATTTATTCTGATCTGATGATACCCTGAACGAAGATCCAATTTTGTGAAATATATTGCTCCATGTAGTTCATCTAACAATTCATCAATGACGGGAATGGGAAAATTATCTTTAATAGTGATCTTGTTGAGATCTCTATAATTTTGACACATATGCCATGAGCTATCTTTCTTGAATACCATTACCATTGGTGCAGAGTAAGAACTTTGGATAGGTCTAATAATGCTAGCCTCTAACATTTCTTCAACAATGCGCTCAATTTCACTCTTCTAGGCGTAAGTCTATCTGTATGGCCTGATGTTAGGAGGAACACTCCCAGGAATTAGGTGAATTTCATGATCATGATTTTGAGTGGGTGGAAGACCTTTGGGAATATCTTCAAATACTTTGGAATGTTTATCAATGATCCTTTGGAGATCTTGAGGAATAGATGGATTAGATGTTTGAACATCTAGTGAGCATAGTTGTGAAATAACGCCTTGATGCCCCTTTTTCAATAATTTTGTCATGTCATTAGAGCTTATCACCTTACTGGGTTTCCCTATGATACCTCTTAACTCAATTTCTTTTCCTTCCAATGAAAATTTCATGAAAAGTTCTTGAAAATTAAAAGCCACTGTTCCTAATGATTGTAGCCATTGGATTCCTAGTACAATATCTACACCACCCATGGGTATAGCAATCATTGGACTATTCATTACATATTCCCCCGTAGTAAGATTGATCTTATTGCATTTTCCTGAGCAATTGATAGTTCCTACATCTGCAATCATTACTTGAAACTCTGGCACTAGATATACAAAGTAATTGAAAGCTTTGGCTAATTTATAGTGAATGAAATTATGAGTACTGCCAGAATCAATTAGGACTATTACCTTTTTATTTTTGATGTAGCCTTCGATCTTGAGGGTTTGAGGAGTGTTGATTCTAGCCAATGCATTACAAGATATCATGGGAGTCAACTCTTCAAATGAAATTGCTTCTACGTTTTCATCTTGAGATGGTTCTTGTTCTTCTTCTTCTTCCTCTTCACAATCTATGTAGAATAATTTCTTCTCACTACACTTATTTCCCTTACTGTTCTTGCTGTCACAATTAAAGCATAAACCTTTTACTTTTCTTTCCTCCAATTGTTGAGGTGTCAACCTTGTAGGTTGAGGTTTTTTAGAAGAAGGAGCATTGTTCTCTCTATAGATGTTAGGATTGGTCCTTCTAGTAGCCATAGTCATATTTTTACTTTCAACATTTCTTGCCACATTAAATGCATTCTCCAATGATTTGGGTTTCCAAAGGCGAACCTCATGTTGAATGTTATCATTTAAAGTTCCCATGAATACATCAATCAAGTGCTCATCTGGAATATCAGTTACCTTTATATTCAATATTTGGAAGTTCTCAATGTACTCGGTAACTGAACCCTTTTGCTTGAGATTTATCAATTGGCTAAAGAAGGTATTGCTCCTTGTATCCTCATAGTGTGCTATCATTTCTTCCATGAAAATTGTCCAAGTGACGAGTGATTTGCGAGAACCAATCCATCGATACCATACAAATTGATTACGTTCTAAATATAAAGAAGCAATTCATACCTTTTGTGTATGTGGCACATTATGTAGATCAAAGAATTTCTCCATCTAAAGTATCCATGTGATTGGGTCCTTGCCATCAAACTTCCTCATATCGATCTTAGGAGCATGGTTGGTCTTCAACCCAAAGTTGGAGTTTCTCTATTCCTAATTCACCTTCCTTGTGTCCTCATCATGAATTTCACGGGATGCATTTTCACTTTCAGGTGTCTTCTTTGTTACGAAATTTTTCAATACTTCCATGATATCCTCTTTTAAACCATCCATATTTGCCTCCAACTTAGCTTCCATCTCTTGTAGTTCATCTTTTGTTACTATCTTCTTTTGTAAATCATTTATGTCCCTACGCATTTCTTCACCTTCATCAAGAGTCCAAGTAGGATTGTTTGG
>ML777020.1:503466-519581 GCA_009831015.1 Picea engelmannii | reverse complement strand
CTAAGTAAACAAATGATAGAAGATAAAGGGAGAATGTGTATTGACAGGAGTGAATGAATATAATAATATGAATAATGGAGTGGAGAGTGCACTCTATCCTAGTTGGATTATACTTGCATCCAACATGTCTCATTGTAATGTATGTTGTGATAATTGTGTCTTCTCACTATAATATGTGTTTCTATGTCCATCATGGGATTCCTAGAGCACCACCTATCATTAATGATCCAACACATAGTAGTCAAGAATCTCATCCATTGCTAATGTGTGCAAGTACCATATGATTAACTAATAATTTGTATCCTTAATTATGAGCTATCAATCTTTACTATCACTATATTCTTCTAGTGCATGTAGATTTATATTTGAAGTTGGAAATATTAGTCAAGAATTCAAGAACTATTTCCATGCAAATGATATCTACATTCAACACTTTATGAGTTATCCCAACATTGTTCCAATTGTGGATTTTCGAGAGGTGATTAGGTCCCACATTTTACCTACCTAGTTTAACCACCACTTCAAAATCAAACTCCTAAAATAGTAGCAAACATTGATAGAATTAACCTTCCAACATTGTATTGTTAACCAAATACTTAACCACTAAATTATCAATGAACAACTTGAAGGACTGGTCCAGAAGATAATAATTGAAATTTTGTAGCATATACACCATCACCAAGCCTTTCCATTTCATTGTTGTGTAATTACAATTTTTTTCTAGAAAATTACCTTGGGTGGTGTAGCATGTGTTCCCCTAGCTATGCCAACATGTTCCCAATGCAATGGTAGTGGAATCCACATGGACATGGAAAATTTTTGACCAATTAGGAAAAACAAGAATTGGAGCCATAACCATCCACCATTTTAACTTGGAAAAACCCTTTTCACATTCTACAATCCATACAAATGGGACACCTTTTCATAGTAGTTCCTCCTTCTACATTATTATTTGAGCATGCCCCATGATAAATATATCGTAATACCCTGCATGACCATAACACAGGGACATTTTCTAGTGCATACATATTCTAAAATTACTATGATTTTCATTAGTTTGACTAAACATCCTTCCTTGTATATAATATGATCCAAGAGGATGTTGAATGGGGTGTAGAAAATGAAATTTTTAATATTTAGGTACAACTAGATCAATCAATATCTTTCGATCACTAACATTAGTTTAGCCATGTGACCCTTTAGCTAGATATACATTGCCAATAATTGAAAATATAGCTCAAGGAAATTATGGATATACTCATTTAACATAACAAACATGATTCTAGAGAGAATAATTGGTTCATTACTTGGGCCAAAGGGCATAAGATTGTATGCATACAATCACCATTCCATAGAAAAAATGGTGTTCATATTATCCTCCTTGATGATACAGATTTTATGATAGCCAAATAATCCTACTATGAAGGTGTAAGGTTCATTCCTTGCCACTTTCTTGGTAATATTGTGACTAAAACATTTATGAAAGGGATCATGTATGTAGGCCTGACTCAATCTAAAAAATTCCACAGAAACATTTATTCCACCTTTTTCACACTCTAGATGACTATTAGACTAATGGAATCTTATTGTTCCACTGAAAATATATAACCAATAGTTAGCATATCACATATCTATTGTGTATCATATTCCTTATAATGTGAATGCATCATATATAGTCACTTCTTGGTAGATCAGGTGTCAAGATTCAATTCTATATTCATCTCCCAATGTTCTTCTCTCTCTCTTTTCATCTCAAATATGCTACATGGGAATAGGTGAGTGTACTCTCAAATAAAATATACAATGTCTACAATGATGTTTTCATACAACTAGTCACCAATAATATCCAACTTAGACACATCCTCCATACTGAAATCAACTATTTGTCTTCAATATCCCATGACAATGAACAAGATAGTTGGTATTCTTGGCTTATGTGACTACATGATGCACCTCTATTGATTCAAACCACAGAGAATTAAATTCTTTTGTGACAGCATTATCTAGAGAATCTATGGTCAAACATTATGGTAGTCCCATTAGTGGGAAACATTGAATGTGCTTTATATCCCAACTAATCAACATATATTCCTCACAAAGTTGAAAGGCATCATAGAACTTTAATTGTAGTTATGGTCAATAGGTCATCTATCATTGCATTTTTCTTCTATAGGTACCAATTCTTCAACAATGACTCTAAGATGGGCACACATTTATGCACCAACTACTAAATAGAAATTCCCTGTGTATACTAGTGAGTTTCACAATGATCCACATGCTCCACTATATAAGAAGCATCATTGAATTGTAGGGACTATTTGGAAAAGATTGATTTATGTTCATGATCCTACTCTTCAACGGAAGATTTTGCAGGTGAGACTCCTTAAGTGTCATTTTTCATTTATTACTTATATTCATGTGCACAGGAGATGAAATGAATTAACTAGTTCATTAGTAAACAATATCCTTTGATGAAAGATCCCAATGCGATAAAATGCATGTTAGATTCTTGGAACAGTTCAAATTATTTTGATAATAAGAACTTTGATTTGATATATATATATCCCCTCATAGTCCCTATGACTTGGACTTTCAAAGTATTTCAGGTCATATCAATATTGTGTCCTTATCAATATCAATGGATGGGAACATGGGTCAACACAAACCTTATGTCTAGTAGGTTCCTAGTCCTACTATATCTTCTCGTGAGTCCAAAGTTCATAATGAAATTCCCAAAATCGTTCAAGGATATATACCAAAGTGATATCCATTGTTTATACCCTATATTCAAACATGATGTGTTAAGTTATGTGTTCCATAAACTTTGTGGCATTAGTTGTGCCATTAAACACTAGTGGATATTTAATATCTACATGAATCCACTTAATGGAATTTTGTAGTGTGCATATTTGTGTCAATTAATTCTCATACTCCCTAGGCAGCCTAAAAGTAATTTACACTTTGGAATAAATGGCATAGGAGAATACTATTCTACAGCTCAACTTTCCACTAACATTTGGATTAATGTAGTCTTCCCACTATCCTGTGGTGAGATTATCTAAAAACACCTTCATCCAATAATTCTTCTATCTATTTAACAAATGTATTTCTCTACATTAGCTCCAATGGATATACCATCCAATAACCCTTCTTATCAAATGACATCATTATCAAATTCCCAATCAATCCATTACAATACTAGGTATGGATATTTGTCATCTACTATGTCAATGAACTCAAAGTAAGCATAAATATTCACACAATTGAGATAAAATTCCATCTCRCCAATTTGAAAATGGGGAAAATGTGTGATTGGTTCAGCGACTACCACTAGATCGACAAGTGGACCCAATTTGGTCATCCCATGAGTTCCCATGATTACTTCAGTAGGATGCTAACATCCAACCCGAAGTTGAGCATAACTTCTCACGCTTCATATCATTGAATCAATGCATTTAAGATAAATTATTTTCCATACCTTGTTCATTGGACATGGTTTAAGGGCCTATCTTGTGCCTCTATTGGTGACTCTAAAATTGTCCCAAGGACCTCCCTTAACTTTGTTGTGGATTTATCATTGTCTATTATCTATAGAAAACTTTTCAAAAATTCTTTGACTTCATCTTCCACTATATATACTAGTAGAATCATGCATTGGCTTAGTGGCCAAATTATGGAAGGTTTTCTATTTTTTGCATTCATAGTAACTATGTTTCTAGCATGAATAGCTTCCTGCATCACCTTAATTACATATTTAAAGTAACATTTCTTTCATAGTACATCAAACCTTGGTTCTCACTATAAAGCTTGATATATGGGTCCTTGATTTGCATCTCTCATGTTTGTGATAGAATTGGGTCCAAACTAGGTGACGATATTGATCCCAATGTAGGCACAACCTATTATATTTTCACCGTGGATATAAATCTCACAATTCACCATTTTATCACTAATCTATCTCATGTATTCTTCCTCCCATTTATTAATAAATTGTACACAATCATGTGTATTATGTATTGTTTTTTGGTAGTACCCACATCAAGGATGGTGAGGATATAAGTAATTCCTTTCAATATACCCCACTTAATAATGATAATCATAAAATCATGGTGGGAGATGATCCAATTAATTCCATAGAGCCCTATTACCCTAATTCTAATTATGTCCCCCATCCACTCCCATGGTTGAATCCATTGTGGACAAGTTCTTCTCAAACCTTTCCATTAGTGTAGATATTTTACAAAAATCCTTTGTATCATTAATGTTTACCTAAGATAAGTTCCAATTCACAATGCTACAATATTACTAAATATTTATAGCAATAATAAATGGTGGATATCATACCTATTTTTTTAGAATATCTCATGAATCCCAACATCCAGCTTCTCATGTAGATTTTGTTTTTTAAAAACCTATAGGAGGCATGGCAATATCGACGAAAGTTTGTCACAAGCTAATGATTAGGTTTTACTCTAACAAGGATTTTTGTCGCTATTTCCATGAAATTTCGTCGCACTTTTCCATCGTTTTTCGCCGCACATATAACATCTGTGTAGCAAGCTCTTCATGATTTTTTTCTCTGCCAAGAGTTTTCGTCGCTATTGCCACGCTTTTTCGTCACAACTTTCCACGCTTTTTCATTGCACGTATGGCATCTGCGTCGTAATATATTGGTAATTGTTTTACTTTGGCACGGTTTTTCATCCCTATTGCGACGATGTTTCATCTCTATTGCCACGCTTTTTAACGTAAACCTATCTTGAGGATGATGACATGTGGAGGGCTTATTTATTCGTTGTTTCCACAAATACCTGGTTCCTGGATATAGCGACGAGAACAGTTCCATTAAAAATAGTCTTTTCTTTTGTGGAAAGTGCGACAGATATGTGTGGCAATAAAAACGAAAAACCATGAAAAATTTGGTCATATGTAGTAGTGAGTCAAGACAATTATCACAGTGTATAGGTGTTATGTCCGGCAGAGTTTGAGTGTACTCTATAATGGGTGTTTTTGTTTTTTTCTGTAGCCTGCTTCAAATCGTGGCTTATATAAGTGAAGCCTTCTTGATGTTTTAGGAATGGAGTTAGTTCAGAAACAAAATCATATTGTATAGATTCACTACCGGTTTCATTTCTGAGACACTGGTTATCCACATATTCTCAGGAAAGAAATTTATTGATCTCATCATCGGTCAAGTGATCATCGACCTCAATCATTGAGATCGAGCTCAGATGATCTTGCTGTCGATTTCTCAGACTCCTGGATATTAACCTGCCTGGTCTCTTGTTTACAAAGCTCAAATCTGAGTTACCCTATTTCTTCTGTTTGCAAATTTTCCTAACAGTTAATGTATTAATAAAACCCTAAGTCGGCTCAATAGTAGGAGTAGGAGAAACCCTCTCCTTTAATACATCTATTACCTCCTCTAATGATTTTTTGGGAACGAAATTATATCGTGGCTCTTTTCCCAAAGAGTTTTTCATAGCAAAAGAGTTTGGTTCAGTGGTCATATTTAAATGCAGAGGTGGTTCTATTGTGTTCTCGGGTAGGGATAAATTGTTTCTACATAGAAAATATTCCCAAGTATCCCCAATCTAAGCTAGATATGATAACAACAGAATTTGAATAATATCATGGTGGAAAAGTCTAGACAGAGGGTTTAAATTTTGTTTCTGATAACGCTTAGAAATTTTATGCAGGCTCAACAACAGATAGAAAGGCATGTTTATCTTGAACCCTAGGAAAATCATCAACAGGCGGATGTGATACAAAAACACTAAGCCATACCTACCCTCACAAATTATGAACTATTTAATAATTATAAGAAGATTGTGCCATCGAGGCTTTAAGAGAGTAATAGGTGTACATTTAGGGCATCATGTTGATTTCTTAGAGACCATGAATAGACTCCAAGTCATGCCTTCTAGCTTGGCATTTTTGAACCATTTTTCGCCCTCCTATGACAGTCTTGTAGCTCATGCTATAGAATCCTTGGTTACTTCAAGTTGCAGATCCCCAATTTTGGCTTTAGAGCCACCAAACGATTGAGAAAAATCCTGTGCAACTGCCAGGTTATAACCCTCAAACATTCAGATGGAAATTTCCTAACCGTGTGCCTATAAATTTCTTATGGCATCGTCGTGGGAGAGAAGGGATTGAGATCCATTAGGTTCAATTCGAACCATAGGAACCATGGTTGATATCAAACAGACACAGTAAATGCAACGAGAGGGAGGTTTATCTTTACAATACACAAACAATAGGGAGAGGTCTGTAAAAATGGAAGAGGCCCAATACCTACAGACTTGGGAGGACATCATGCTTGGTAATTTGAGCTTTGAGTGACAAAGAACTAGAGGACGCGCAGGCTTGTGAACCACTATGCACAATGAACATTAAACCCAAACCATTATCAACTGCCTATTCTAATAATGAATGAGTCTTAAATGTGCACGACAATAAGGATGATGTGGAATTGTGAGTACATCAGTCTTGTACCAGAGTGATAGGATAGCGATATGACTGGTAAGAGAAAGAAGCATATAAATTTTAATCCAAAGTTCTTTGTGATAAGGCATATGGAATATCAAAATAATAGAATCAACCATAGATACAACCAAGTCGTATTTACCATAGTGAATAAAATTGTGGCAATGGATTAATCAATAAGCTTACAAACCTTAAGACTTATAATGTATAGATTCCCTTGAGGTGTAATCTCTTTAGAAAAAGGAACGAAGAAACCACAAAATACAGAATGATTATCCAAGACAAAGTTTTGTTTCAATTTCATGCTTGTAGTCATGAAATTAAACAAAAAAAATGAAAATTTAAACGAAACATTGTTATAATCAGCTAGGCCACTGAATCTCCTCAAAACCAGAAGACAAAAACTTTTATAAATGTAAGTAGGAGGCAGCTACAGAGAAATTTTATCCCTTGGTGGTGACTTTTATTATGATAAAATTTGACAGAATTGTTGGCTGCCAACACAATCCCATAACAAGTTTCAGATGCATCTGAGGAGCTTGTGAAGTCTATGGAAGAAATGTCCCTTCAAGGGGAGGATATCAAAAAACTACAAGAAGAAGTAAAAAGCCTCCAAGAACTGAATTCTATGTTCCAGACCAGTCACCATGCAGAAATGCATATGTCTCAGAGGCTTAGTCAACAACTACAACAACTACAGAAAGAGACATTCATGGAAAATACCTTATCCCAAGCTAAGGAAAACATCTGGGTGGATATCAGCAAGTCCATGGCAGAAATATGACCATCCATACAGATCATATTTGAACAGCATGAATTGGTATAGAAGGCTAGATAAGAAATTGGGAAAATCAAAGAAGAGATAGGA
This sequence comes from Picea engelmannii, assembly GCA_009831015.1. Lineage (NCBI taxonomy): Eukaryota > Viridiplantae > Streptophyta > Pinopsida > Pinales > Pinaceae > Picea > Picea engelmannii. Next base: position 512,224 of record ML777020.1, on the reverse strand, counting down.
GAAATACCTACAGAGGCCACTGAACTCATCAGATTCCTAAAATACAAAAACAAACGAGAGTTAGAAGAAATGAAGATTGAAGATAGGATAGATACCATCCTTGAGATCAAGAAGGTCTTGACCAAGAAAGGATTGATGTTGTAGCTAGAAGAGAAGGCTCAGGTGATGGACATTGGAGTGCATTTATTTTTCAGTAAGATTGAAGTACTACACAAGAAAGGTCTTCGTGGACTATTAGTACTCAATGACAAACTAATCACTCTTTCATATTACAAACAAAAGATCAATGCAGTGGCAAAGAACAGTTCCAAGTTTTCAGGGATATAGGGAAGCATTACTGGTAAAGCTTTCCTAGAGACATTACAGTTGGACCTAAGTATCCAACATGAAATAAAACATATCTTCATCACTAAGCCCACTTTTTCCAAGTACATTGAAATGGATGAGATATACAGAAATGAACTCAAGGTTTCCATCCCAGGTAAAACAAAATGGGAAGATATATGTTCTTTACTTGAGTAAAGATAATTTTTATGTTCGACTCAGCATGGAGCAGTTATCCAAAGTCAAATATATGAGTCACCAACTACTTCCACAAAATCAGCACCAAGCATCCGAACAAATCAATATAATTCCTATATTTTGTAATTTAAGATCTAATTAGTTAGATATTTCCTCCATAATATCCTAGTCATTTATGACAGGATCTTATGTAAATAATTGTATAAATACTTCTTCCTTCGAAGTATTGAAGGTTTTTGTTTTCACCCAGGAGCTATTGTGTAATTTTTTCAAAGGATTGACGAGTAATAAAATAGGCTAATTCACAGGATTCTTGTGTCATATTGTTGGCGATGTCTCTCTCTCTTTGTTGAATGTTTTATTTTTCTCTGTGATCATTTATGTATTTCAAATTCTAATCATTGAAAGGAAGTCAATAGAACAAAATTTATCGTGTATACTCTGTCTCTGGTCTTTTAATGATCTATATGTTTTCATCTGAAATTGAGTAAAAGAATTCTTAACTTCTCCTTTTCTTAGTGGACTTCCCCTCTTGTTTTGTCTTATTCATATCATTTAATCTCAATATATCCAACAATTTTACTACCTTTCCTTGCGCAGAAAACCTCATAAAAATCTGGATCTGATCCTCATCTTTAATACAGACCCCATAGCCCAATGGAAAATTAAGTATTCTTTCAGCCAACTATTACAAACAAGAAAAAAAATTCGGACTGTCATAACTAGCCTAACATTTAAAAACTTAAACAAATCTAAATCTTATAGACAGGTCCCTCTCTGAAGCTGGCGGGGCTAGATCCCAGCTTCAAAAGTGGTTTTCATAGTTACCTCTATCAATTTCTTCTACCTTTCAAAAACCTATGGAAATTATAGAGTGATAACATGTTCTACAATCTATTGCTTTATGACCAAAAACTTTACAAGAGTAAGAATATCCAAATAAATAATTTTGGTACCTAATTGAATGATTCCATATTGATGGGTGATTCTTCCCGATTTTGTCCTTGTGAGGAAGATTTGTCTTTTGTGGAACATATTGATCTTCCTTCTTGTTGTATTTAACCTTGATAGAATTCTTGATTATATCATCATAACTCTTGGTCCTTTCTTCACTTGAATTTTTTTAGGAGGTTGAGGTTTCTTCATTAGAAGCATCCTTCTTTTCAATGTACCCAAGACCAGTCCTGTCAAATGGTGATGTTTGACAATTTAGGACTTCATTCAAGGTTGTAGAGCTCTTAAAAAAGTTACCAAATTAATGAGAACCCTCCAAAGTTCTCATTTTTTTACCCCTATTTCAAAAAGTGGTGCTACTAGTAGCACATTTTTTGGGGGAGGTGGTTAAAATTGCAACATGTTGCAACTTGCTTCAAATCGCACCCATGGCATTGAGAATAGAGCCCTAAAATTGACCCTTGGATCGAGAAGTGATTCTACCAATAACACCATTTTGGGGGGAGATGGTTAAAATTGCAACTTGCTTGAAATCTCACCCTTGACATTGTGAATAGAACCCTGAAATTGACCTTTGAATTGAATAGTGATGCTACTAGTAGCACCAATTTTGTTTTTGAAGTTAAAATAATGGCGTAATTCAAAGTGTGGCTCTGACCACTAGCACTGTGTTGAGGGGTCCAAGATCCCTTTAACTCAATAGTAGGAACCAAACCCACCTTAAATGCCCAATTAGACTTTGCAGCGTTTGATGGGTGTAATGGTTCTCCAGATCTTTCGATCTAGCTAATTTATCGATGGGATTACTTAGTGCTTGAAAATATATCTTTCTATGAAATTTCCTCCTTCAGATAAAATGTTCTCTTTTGTCTTTTCTTTTATTAGATGAGTCTAATAAAGTAAGGTGTGATGGCATAAACCAACTAATAGAAGGGATTCTTAACCACTGAAGAAGGTTGAGCCTGGGATAACTCTTGTGCTCTAGCATGCAGAAAACGATATTCACACCTATTACAAGTCTAGTAATAATACATTAACTTGATGGTATTTCAACAGTGACTGAGATATAATTATTGAAAGAAAATACACATGTAATAAGATGAGTGCAAGAAAAATAGTTTCCTTATCTCTACCATCAATCACACATTAACACAACGATTCTCTTTTCATCATTAAGAAGAAAAGAACTGTTAAAATATTGAAACAAATAGCTTATCAATAGATTCAGAAACTCTTACTCATTACAACATCAACTAATAAAATAAAAGTTGGAAGTAGTTCCTCCTCAATACAATCACATAATGCCTTTGATGAAAAACAAAATTTTGTCTCTAGTTTAAAATGGAACTTCTCAATTAAGGTTGCTCAAAAATAATTCTTTACAATTCTCAAAAAGAGGGTCTTTTCCCCAAAACCATCGACCCTTTCTAAAAGGTCAATCTCCCTATTTATAAGGAATCACTAACTAAAAATAGCTGATACAAGTTTGTGTTAAGTAAAAAAAAAGATTTCCATGTGGTGCTTGATCTCTTTGTTCTCTGGAAATCATCTCGTGGTTCTACTAGAGTGGATGAATCTTCTCGTATTCTGACCACTTGACGAAGAGATCCTCGCATGTGTTAGCATATAAGAATCTGTGTTGGTCCATCGGGGATGAAAGGGTTTCCTTAAATTCTTTTTCCCGCTCTCTATCTTTGATGACTTTGGCACTTAAACGTTGTAGAACTGCACTAGCCTTGATCGAATGTTCCATAAATGTTTTTATTTGATCCAGTGTCATGCTTTCCACCTGCGTGATCTCCAATCCCCACGTCGAGTCATGTTCTGCATGTCATTTGACTATGTCATGCAAGTCGACAAAGTCTTCAGGTGAGATGAAATCTGGGAGGCGAATGTCTCTCGTCTACCGATTGATATTTTCCCATCTTCTTTCGCACACAGACCACCTCTTATGTATCTCTCATTGAGGTTACTATGCCATACTTATCCAGTAATTAGCTTCTTTCCTGATCCAGGAGATACTTCTATCCATCAGCACTCGAATTCCATGCTCCTCCATGTCTCATCCCTTTTGCACTGTGTTGATGTAATCAATTCATTCTACAGCTTGGTATGCCTTTCATACCATCTCTCCACATCCTAAAAAAAATTTAGTGCCATAAGGGTATCTTCTTGATAATTGGCTACACATGCAGCGAAGAGATGTCTTTTTCTCTTGAACTTTGCATATGCATCTTGGAACTCACTTTTCAGAAAAATTATGGCCTGCGTTGAGTCTTGGTAATATTTTTCTATATGGAACAGATGGTCTAGCTCCTTCTGTGTTGCGTCCAGTTCCTTTTCATCTCACTTTGCTCGATCCAGCATGGCATCAGTGATAACCATCCCTGCACCGATGAGCTCATCATTTTCTATGCTGAGCAACTTCTCCTCTGTGGTGATGAGAATCGATCTATCCAACGTGAGCCTTATTTTCTTGGTGGTCCTCCTCATGATGGATTTACTATTTCTGTCATAAGAAATCACTTGTATATCGGCGACCTCATCACGGGTTGAGGGATTGTTGGTCTCTATAGGTCCAAGTGTTTCCCAAGATTCATGTTGTATGTATTTTCTCTAGGACAGATTCTTGTGCTTCTTTGATAGGGGAAAATTCCATATGTTCCAATGGATTGACCTCCATATGGTGTTCATAGGTTTGTGAGGTATCAACCAAAATTGAAGAGACATTGACATGCTCAATACTTACTTGGTGATCGGTTGTTGAGGTGTCAATCTCTTGTTGTTGCAATTCCTCTTTTTTCCACCTAAACCTAGCTCATCCATGGAGCTATCTTTTAGGGTCCCTGATAGGTTGAGAAGATCAGTGTCTAAGATACATCGAGACTTGGAGAATTGGGACTTGGAGCATATTTCCCCCCTGGTTCTTTCTCCTCTATAATTGGTATCAGAGTTATAAGCGAGACCTCTGAACTTTGTTCATCGTCATAGATATTTATTAGATCAAAAAGGGTATTAGGCACACCCATTTCACCTGGTGTTATTGGAATCTCATGTTGGGTTGGAATGGTCACCGACGATCTAGCCTGTGGTAATGGAACTCTGGGATTTTCTAGGCCGACGATTTCCTCCAGTGGGGTCAAATCTGGGCCATTTATCTCCTCATCATTTATAATAGTCGAGGATCATTATCTAGTTGTTGGATGACTCTTTGGGCTCCTTCTATTAACAACATCCCCCTCTGTTGTGCCTTTGTGGCTTCTACTGCTCTATTTTCTTCTCTATCCCTGAGAGCTTCTTGAGTTGTATGTTTTATCACTTCAACCTGCTCATCCATACTCATAGCTTTGAACCTAGTCATGTTTGGGTTAGTTTTTCCCTGTAGTATTTCCTCCCAATCCTCCTAAGCACATTCTGTAAAGATATCATCTTCAAAATTTTCATGTGCATATGGCTAGCAGGAAGAGACTTGTGACGCATGCTGGAGAACTAGGCATTTAGGGTCATGTTTGTAGAATCATCCTGTCGGGAACCTATATTATAGCTAGCTTAAACCCTCTTGTTTATCTTGCGCAATGTCCTTCAATATGCAAAAACCTACATGGAAACCATAGGGTATGAACGTTCATTTCTTGTCCTTAACCAAAGTGGTGTTATAGAACTGCAGGATGGTCTGGTAACAGATTTATCCTACGACGATCCACTCTGGGAAGTGATCGGGGAGTAAATGTGGTGCTTTGGTGGCCCCAGAAACCCTAATATAGGTTGTGGTTTCATCTAGGTACCAGTGGCCTAATCTTGAAATCAATTTCTTGGCCGCTACAGACAGTCTTGGGCATTCGTTTTTGAAAATAATGAAAAACATTCAAGAAATGAATTCATCGCAAATGAGAGCATAAGATTTATTGTACCTTTTTTCCCACAGGATGTTGAAGTCGACATGTACAGGTATCTCTGTGACATGCCAACTCATATTCATGCCGGTGAAGACATCCCTTGCGTAGATCACATCTAGCAGATATGAGGCCATGTGAAAAGTGGGTGTTTTTCCCTCCTTTGGTGACTGAGCCTACAATATACTGGTGCTCAATTGCTTGGAGATAATTTATCCCTAGTTGAAGATACTCCTGGAAATAACCACAGTGTATGCAAATGGAATCCATGCCTTTGCAAATTTAGTGCAATATGTTTCCCCGTATAATCGAAAAATTAGAGCCATTAAATAGATATATGGCTCCCTCATATTTGTTCTCACGTACCATCTATTTCTATGTTTTGTAAATTTCTTATCTTCCTTCCACCAGGAGGCCATTAATCGGCTGGTGTCATGGAATTCATAGAAATTCACCATGAAGTATGTATTCAACCGCTCCTCCGGGTCCCTGATCTTGTAATATTTTTGGACCTCTATTGGGAGAAAAAATCCAACACATCCACCATTCTCATCATTGATTAGGCACTTCTTCACATCTGTATGATTGATTATCCGACTCAGAGTATTAATGCAGGGAAAGCCTAGAGTTTAGCAGGCTACCATATGCAAGCATGACCGCTAGATATTCAAATAAACTTGGTCATCCAACACCCTTACATCCGAGTCATTATGGGGGATAAACGCCAGGTAATATTCCCAGTTAATATTGTTGAACAAATCTCCCCATTGTGGGAGAATTATCTTTGATCTAGTGGTTTCTTATGTATCGCCAAAATAAGGGGGTTGAGAAAATGCCTTCTTAGTCAATGTTTTGATGACTAGTTTCGCTCTAGGATAAAATTCCAACTACCTCGCAGCTATGGGAGAAGATCCTTCACCAATATCTACTTCCTTGAATTTTGGTTCCCTTGGGGAGCGTCCGGTCGTTGGATTCCTTGGAGGAATTTTTTCCTACAGAGATAATAGCGTTAGACACCATGTTGAAGATAGAATGTTGATACATAAGAGTGCGACTGCCGAAATGATAAAAAAATAACACATACCTCTTCTTCGCACTAGCTTAACCTGGTTTTGAAATTCTGAGAATCAAACGCAACTCTTGAGACGCTCTCTTCGTTTATTTGGATGCTCTAGAAATGAGAAACTTGTGTGCAGAATGTAGGTGTTCGAATCTATCTTAGTGATTTAAACGGAGATAATACTTAACTTGTTGCATCAGTTATTCAATTCTCGGTGTAGGTACATTTCTACAAAATCTTTTGCCAGATCCACATAATTATCAAGATTAAATGCAGTCGTAAGTTGGCAGCATAGGCATGGGCTATAATATGGTTCATCGATGATTTCAAATTCCCATTTCCTGATCGATGCATAGGGTAGGAATGTATGTGGAGTGAAACATTAATTGTCCTATTAAATGGTAGAATTTGATCTTATTGTGAGTTGAAAATGTCCCATCATTTCGCTAATTTAACAGCTAGATCAGGAGTCAGTGATTTTCTTTAGACAATGTACGTCGATATCTCTTGGAAAAAACTCTGATGTCGATCCATCTTTCCGTACAACATTGATGTGGAAATGTTGACTTGGAAGTGTGACTAGGACACGGGGAAACCTGGTGACTTGGGATGAAATTAGGTCATACGAAAAGCCTACGTGACAAAGACACATGGCATTTGAGATTGGCATCTTCATTTAATCATGTTATTCAGAGATGGGGATTTTCATTAGATAATCATTTTAACAAACATGTCCTACTGTGTCGATGCCGAAAAAATCTCAAGGATCGGTGATCAGCAATAAGTTTAAACATGTGTTTCTCGATTACCCCCCTTGAAACTTGCCAATGTCGAAAATGCATCGGGGATCAGTGATCAACGATGTGTCAATGCAAAAATTTTCCATGATTTAAATATTTGATACTTCACCAACCCCGAACAAACGTATCAGTAATCGGCTATCAGAGGTTCATCATGGCCCATGTCAATGTTTATTCCTCTCATATTTTGCCGACGCCAATGGGAAATTATCCATTTCCTGAATCTTCTTTCGAACAACCAACGAAAATCTACTTCATTTTTACCGATGTCGATGATACATTGACGATCGACGATTATTGTTACTATGTTGTCATTTTACTTGCTCGGATTTTTCCGACGTCGATCATAAGAATGTGGATAACAATTTTAGCTGCAGATTCTTAGTTAAAATGCTAAGTTCTTTTTAGACACAAAGGTTTCACTTTTACAGGTTCAAATAAATCCAACTTAATCGATGATGAGACACGAAATCAAAATTTGTGATCCCTCCACAACAGACTCAATTCATAAATTAGAACAAAAGAAAACAAGTGGTACCCAAAAAGAGAAAAAAATTCATAAAATCTTTTAGGGTGTGTTGAGCGCTCAACAAATGGCGATTCTCTGGGCGAAAGAAGAATCTTTCTTCCTTCCTTCGGGCTTAGCTCGTGCAAAATTTGTTTGAGAAACTAACTGGCTTTGCTTTTATCAAAGTATTTCCTATCCATGCCTGTGCAATTTCTCGGGTTCGTGAATCTGATTCCGCCTATGGATTTTATACCTTATCCCACCTTCATTCCTCTTCACCATGACCCACACCCCTTTCTGACAAGAGCCCGGTAAGGAATTCACTGGCTCGAGGTCATTTTAGTTATCATTTTTCACTTGCTAAGGTGTTTCTCTGATGCCAACGAGCGTCCATAGCCCCGATGGAGACACCCCGACGTCACTGACCTTGATCCGCTGTCAGTGAGGGTCCATATCCTTGACAAAGTTATCTACATACCCTCTTCGACTTTGCACTCATTTAATATAATTTATTTATTTCTGGTAGAAATTCCCTGAACGCGTTGGAGAGGCGGACATTTGTTTTCTACAAGATGAAATAGTTAATATGAAATTATTCCTAGGTCTGTCTAGAGGTACATGTGATCCTTTCCAACTTTCCATCTTTCCATTTGAGCTTTACATGACCACCAGGCAGACACTTCATCACTTACCAAGGTTGTTTGTTTTGCAAAGACAAGATATAGATCTCCTTGAAGAAATTTTTAATTGCCCAACGTTTCTTATGTTGCACGTAAGCGTAAGTTAGGAGTAGAGTTTGATACACCATATTTATTAAGGTCAATCATTGTCTTACGGAACACAAATTTATTACAAGAAAATACCAAGCAAACGGAAATACAGAAATAAAAAGGAATCTGTAGTCAGTCTACCCTAAACCTACACATTTATCCTAATCAGAAATTATTCTAAAGAAACATGAAAAAGACCCCCCCACCCTTTTTTTTAACATAAATATTAGTTTATGGCTTGGCCATTCATT